>WBMZ01005855.1:306158-385840 GCA_013400975.1 Atrichornis clamosus
TTTCCAGAACTAAGGGTTTACCAATGATTGACAGGGGGATTAACATAATAGGATGTACACCAACTGGGAGATAAACCATTACAGTAACTTAGGGGGAGAACCATAAGGCAAAACCATAGGATACACCAAAGTGGGGGAAAAAATTAAAACACTGGCAGTTTCAACCACCACAACACTGTCTCTTTATGTCCCCACAGAAGCTGGACTTTGACAGCATGAAAAACTGAACCCTTTTCAGCTGAGTGCCCTGAGCTGGCCCAGAGGGCTTCAATAAGCTCCACTTTATGAAGGCATCCTATCCCTCAGGTGTAACCCACATATGAAACTGTGGGTACTTCCTCTGGCTCCTTCCACTGCATCCCCACCCTGACCTCATCCTGGGTTTTGGAAGGTCTGATGTCACAAATTTATCCATAAAACATCCATGCAAAGGTGGAAACCACTGTTGTCCTAATTACAGAATAAGGATTAAAGAGAAATTAAAGATTAAAAGATTAAGGGTCTTGAGCAGAATCACTGGAAGCACTGACCACAACACAGCAATGACAGCAGATGCCCTACAAGACAAGATGGCATTCAAATTATTGTAAAATGGGGCTTTTGGCCTGGGGTATGACATGTGTCTTCTCCTTCTTTGACCTGCCCAGGAGCAGATTGGTTATGTCTGTTCTTAGAACCACAGACTGGCTTGGGTTGGAAGTTACCTTAAATCTCATCTCATTCCACCCCCTGCTATGGGCAGGGACACCTTCCACTATCCCAGGTTGGTCCAAGCCCTGTCCAACCTGGCCTTGGACGCTTCCAGGGATGGGGCAGCCACAGCTTCTCTGGGAAACCTGTGCCAGGGCCTCACCTCCAGTAAGACTGAGAGTTTTAACTTGTTCTGTCTAGATGGAAAACATTTCAAAATAAATCTGGATCTCCATCAGCCACAAAGCAGTAGAATCCCATTTCATCAAAGCACTGTTGCAGTCAGTCTAAACCCAATTCTTTTTGGAAAAGATGCCATCTCATGTTTAACCATGTTCTTCAACCGCTGAGTCGCATTCACATCTTTCTCTCTGATCATTGCAGTGTTGTGGGTCTTGCTGGGTTTTTTTTCCCTGATACAATAAGATCCCCTAAATTTGTTACTTGTTCAGGATTTAATTCATGTTTGCACCCATTTGTCACCATGTTTTGTTTCACTTTCTTCCCACTTCTTTCCCAAGGGCCACCACTCACTCCCATCAGAGTTGATGGGAAATCCAGACTGATAATGTTGCAATTAAAGAGTTTCAGCCCTGCTAATTCCTTTAGAGGTTTAGATATGCAAGACATTACTTATTCTGTAAATAAAGTATGGATAAATTCAAGGACTATGAACTAAAGGAATAATTTAAACCCTTAACCATTTCCAAGATGTCTGACTTTCTCCCAGAAATAAGTTGTTGGGGTTTTTTGTAGAGAATTTTCATATAACTTACATTCAATATGATTTTCAGGGATTCTGGCATATGTAATTAAATATTATATGTTTTATACTGTTTGCATGTGATGGAGTCATTTACTAGAAGTAGAACAAATGAAGGGAAATAGAATTCACGGAATGGAGGAATTTAATTTCTGTAGAGAGGAAAGGATCTACTGCCACATGAAAGTATCTGGAACCGGGTATCAGCTGTAGAGAAAAAGTAAAGTTTCAAAAAATTTCACCAACGCTGGATGTCTCTAAAAAGCATTTCTTTTTATTCAGACACTGAATCATGATCCTTAGGGATCTACACTGTTGATTCACATAAAATAATATTTTGGCCTCTGCAGAAAATAATGCAATAAATGGCTTTTCTCTACCATGTAAGAGTTCAGAAAGGCTGATTCATTGCCATTAATAAGAACATCACCCTCAAGTGTCTGAATCCAGAAAACCTCCTGTTCACTCAACCGGAAGCCTGGCTCAGTGTGGAATCACTCTAATTTCACCCCACAATTATGATTATAAAGACAACACAGTGCAGCAGCCAATGCTGGTGAATCTATTTTTGTGCCTAGAAAGCTGTGCATCTTGACCAGAATCTGCACTTTCACTCCTGCAGCTTGAAATGAACTGGTCTAGGATTTGTTTAAGCTTTTTTCCAAACCAAGCTTTCTCACCTCCTCTTCCACTGTTGATCTGGCCACAAACCTCATCTTCCTGCTTAATTAATTTTTTTCTGCAAAGGAATATAAATTTTATCTGGTGCCACCAGGACACCTTGCAACCAAGAATTTTATGGTACAGAGAGGGCATAATAAAGTTCCTCATCTTCCAGCTCAGTAAAGCAAAGCACAGAGGAATTATCTGAGCAAGTGAAGAATATCAGCATTATTATTATTGTCCATAAAGAGTAGTGTTCATAATAAGCAAGTGATTTATAGGTGTCAGAAAACAATGCCATGGTGAAGATTTACCCAGTAAAATACTGTAATTAAAAAAAAAAAAAAAGAAAGAAAAGAAAACAAACACACAGGATTAAGTAGAGAAGAATGAAAGCACTTAGTCAAACCACAGTGAAAGTTGAATAAATGTGGAGTTTCCCCTCAGAAAAATAAGGAAAATATTGTGCATATACTGAGGTTCTTTGAAACGAAAAGTATCATTGGAAGAAATGGGAAAAATTCGATATATTTTTGTATATGCAAACACACCTGCATTGCTCTAGACACTAAGACTACATCCATGCTGGAACACTGTAATGTCAGAAATCCTGTTGTTAGGCTAATCCCTGGAATGCAATCTCAAAGCTGATCCACGAAGCACACCCCAAAACAACTCCAGAAGAGGGTTTTAGAGGTGTAACAAGAACTGTTCTCAACCGGCAGTCTGGATGCACCCACCCTGTTTTGGAAGCTAAGAAAGGTCAACATCAAAGTCTCTGAGTTGTCTGCAGGTTCATTTGTGCCTGTGTCCAGCTGGTTCCCCATCCCAGCACGTGTAGGGTTTTCTCTGGCCACAGAGCCAAGAGGCTCAGCTCCACTGTGACTGCAGTGGTCCATCCCCTCCCATCCCTCCTTTACCCCTCTGCTGTCACCATGGCAACATGCTCTCCGACATCACTCTGATGCTGGGACATCCTGCCAGGCTCCTCTCTTTCCTGGTTGTAACCAGACGAAGGTTGGGGCACTTCCTTCTGGCTGGAGCACCCTGGCACAGTTGGCTGATGAAGTTCCACAGAGCCACCAGGCGATGTTCCTCCGTGTTGGTGCCTGCCGCTGTTCCTGGCTGATGGAAAGGTGTGTCTGGCACCTGTCTTACACTGGACCGTGACTGGCTTTCTTGCTGACTTGGCTTCATGGGGCTGCAGGTTCAGCTCCTGCAGTTGTCCTGTGTCAGATCCCACTGCTCCAATTCCTTCCATATCTGTGAAAACAAGACTTGTTTGTTCTTTACAATAACTATTAGATTCTCATCTTCATGTACCTTATCCTTCTATGACTTTACTGTGTGTTAAATACATTAATTTTTTTTCCCCCCACGGGCCTACAGTGATAGAACAAGGGGGAAGAGTTTTAAACTGAAAAGGAGAGATTTAGGTTAGAGGTTAGGAAGAAATTCTTCCCTGTGAGGGTGTTGAGGTCCTAGTAGAGGTTGCCCAGAGAAGCTGTGGCTGCCCCATTCCTGGACGTGTCCAAGGCCAAGCTGGACAGGGCTTGGAGCAACCTGGGATAGTGGAAGCTGTCCTTGCCCATGGCAGGGGGTGTGGAAGTAGATGATTGCTAAAGTCCCTTCCAACCCAAACCATTCTATGATTCTATGATTAATTAAAAAGCAAGTTATTGTTACAGAAATAATTGCACCGGCCATACATTTATTTTGACAGAAATAAGTTACTAAAACCAAACAGCCATTGGCTATTTCCACAAATAAATAAAAAGCTACATAACCAGCTGGTTTGTTCTTATTCATACATTAACAGCTGCTAGAGCATCTCCAACGTTTAGCAAATTTTTCAATAAATATTTAATAATTAAGTATATAGAATACAGTCAGTTAGTAAGCTATGTATTTCTAAGACTGATAATATTTTAATACTACACACCTATAAAATTCATCATCCCTTTCTGAAACAGGCTGTAACATAAGGTACAACTTAATATTTCCAACATATGCATCCTACTCAAGGCAGAGCCTGTAACCTGCAATGCTGTTTTTAAAAAGTTATGTTGAAAAAAATGCAGGGAAAGGAAAATATACCCTATACATTTTTCATGTGGAAACACAAAATCTTTACATCGTTATAAACCAAGTGGTTATCAATGACAGAGGCAGGATCACTTGTAGTGTCACAGCAGATCAATTCTGAGCTGACAGGGTGTGCCATGAATTCAGTGCACGTTTGGCAGCCTCATTTTTAGCATAATTTGGATGCTGAAAACATTTGTAATATTCTTGCAATCCTCTCTCCTTCCCCCTGAAAAAATGATGCCAGCCTACACTCAAACCTCTAGTATTCATTCCAAATTCAGAACCAGTCCTAGTCAATGTCTCGTGTGTTAGTGGACAACATGAGCTTTTTTAGTTCATTTGTGAACATGCATTTTAGGTCCTTAGCACAAATAATACCAGAAAATTTGTTGCTATCACTCGTGATTTTTTTGAGGTTTGTCCTTCCAGTTTGACCCTTCCTTAACAGCCTGAGACATTCAGCTTCGTGTTTGGTCAGACCTTTAGCCCAAGTTCATTCTTTTCTCCCTTTTCTCTAGTTCATTATCTGGAATTATACTGGCTGAATAATGGAATATATCAAATTGGAAGGGACCCATAAGAGTCACTGAGTCCCACTCCTGCTTCTCACAAGAACACCTGAAATGAAATCATGTGACAGAAAGGTTGTCCAGTCACTCCTTGAACAACTTGCACTCTGACAGCCGTGACAATGACTTCATGCTTGTACTCATTTTTCCTGTTGAAGGGTGTTGCTGTTTTGTTTTTTTTTTAACTTATACAGTCATAACTTTCAATTTCAGGATTGTATGTCTTGGAAATCCACTGGAAGGTTGTTAGCAAAATTTCAGTAGCCACATATTACTGTGTTTAACATCTCTCCTCCTTAAGCCAGATTTAGCATTGGGTAGTTGGCTGGTTTAAGGTACAAATTACACCACCAGGTTCAATTTTCTTCCTTAGACACATAAACACGATAATAAGGTCATGATCTCCTATACCAAAGCTTCGTGTTAGTTCTGGAGATTTATTGACTCTCTCATCTTCAAAGATGTCATTTTCAACGGTGAAACTAAAAGTTTTCTGGGTAGAAGCAGTTTCAAAGATGAAGTACTTCCTTGAGATTCCTGATTTTTTTTTCAATTAAATATAAACTATTCAATATCATGAAAGCACATGATTAACTGGATTAAGTCCCAGCTAACAGAGTTTGAGTAGTAATTATGTATGGGAAATAATTCTCAGGGATGTGTGGCAGTACCAGACACTAAGACTGAAATGGAAGATATTCAATGTTTCTACTGGTGATTTGGAATTAAAACTGAAACTGATTCTGAAACTGATAAAATTTTGTAAAACATGGAAAAAATGGCAAACTGGAAAGAAGCAGGAACTGATCTAGGCAACCTAGGATCAAGGGAGGGAAACCCAGTTTTCAGATTGGGATAACGTCTTCAGGAATACAACAGGGATTTCTGGGTGAAGGTGTTCAAGGAGTTCAGAATAAGAATCAATCAAGTACCATACCTGAAAGGACAGGAAATTGAAGCTTGGAAATGTAAGTTGTAGGAGAATGCAAGTTCTCTGTTGAACCACCAGAAAAAGGAAACAATATATTCCTCCACACTGTGTTCTCTTAACAATGCCTTAGTCAATCAAAAGTTCTTAAGTTCAAGAGAGAGATAATTATGAGAATCTGAGGAGAATTTTTGTTAGACCGAGGTTAGGCAAGGCAGTATCATGATTCCTTCTCCCTGCTATAATGAATAACTCTGCATGCTGATTTTTTCCTCATCTTCATCCTCAGCTTCTCATTTTGCTACAACATCCAGAGTCCCTAATCTGCTGGACTTTGCACTCTATAAGCACCTACCAAAGAGACAAGCTCTGTTTTGTAAGTCTTACTGTGGTAATTAATAAATAAAGGCTCTGAACACTTAATTGTGTCAGAAAAGTGGTATTTCTTATGAGGGGAAGAGCTATAAAGCAGAAACTAAACAAAAAGAACACAGCTTTGATTTCCTCTCTCTCTCTCTCTCTCTCTCTCTCTCTCTCCAAAACCAACAGTACTTAAAATAAGGGGGAATCAAACATCAGACACTTCCAAGTCATATGTATTAAGTTCACTTAAGATATTGTTATCCTTGTTTAGATTTGAACATATTGGGGAATCTTTTTGTCTTGCAACTATTCCTAAAAGACTCTAAGTGGCTGGATTGCCTTTTTCTGACAAAAAAAAAAATCTTCCCATGAATTATTTACACGACGGCTCCAATCAACGCTGTACCTGTCAGCCTCCCCAGCCAAAATGAAAGTTCACTATGTAAAGGTGCCAAGGGAGAGTGGCAGCCTCCCACTGCGAGTTTATAGACAGAACTAAGTCAGCACGCATTATGTGTCAGAGCCGACATCAGACAGAATCAGATCCTTTGATCTCAGACCTCCACAGGAAGCTTAGATCTCAGACAAATTAGATAAAAAATGAATTTATAGCAGATATGTATCCTAAGGCACACAGCTGAATGCTGTGTTTTGGAGGAGTACAGCAAATATCAAAACACATAAACTGCAGAATTTCCTCTCTCCTCTCTCTCCCTCTGCTTTTGTGATAGACGCTAATTAAAAGAGGATAAAACTCCAGCTCGCCTCCTCCTGCCTCTTATGTAATCCACAGGCTTCAGTAAGAAGGAGGAAAAAGAAATTCCCAAAACAGAGTAAATGGAGGATTCAGCAGGGTTGTCCGAATGCCCTTAGATCTGTGCTGTTGGCAGGTGAGATAAAAAAAAAGCCCTCAACTACTGTAAGAAGATTTCACACTTGCAGAGAGGGAAGCCGGTGCTTTGTGCTGCCAGCCATATGCCCCCGGGGCTGTCTGCTTTTCTGTGACCTCAGAAGGAGTCGGGTTTGATCAGCAGATGATGAAAGGACAAGTCTTGAGAAGGTGTGCGGAAAAGGGTTGTTTGTGGCAGGACCCTGGGGAGTAAAGTGGGACAGAGTGGGGTGGGTGGGAAAGGAGCTGCTTTGGGGTGCTGGCTTGGACTCACAGAGACCTTGCAAAGGAGCCCTGGGTGGGTTCTTCTGCCTCCAGGATAACTCAGTGCAGTCCTTCACAGCCTGCAAACCAGTCCAGAGCTTTTTGATCCCTCTGCAGTTGTTGCTGCAGCACTTGGAGACTTGGGCAGGGAGGAGCGCTTCTTCTCCAGGCATGCTGGGAACACCAGCAGTGTTGGTCCCCACCCTACTTCAAAAACACTGGAGAAACCATGGACCTGTAGAGTCATAGAATGTCCTGAACTGTGGGGAAGGGACCTACAAGGATCACTGAAGTCCAACTCCTGGCCCTGCACGGGACCACCCCAACAATCACAGCATGAGCTAAGGGTGCCTTCAGTGTAGCTGGGAACTCACTCTCTCTGCATAAAAGGAGATGAAATGGCAAACAGAAAAACACCAGGGAGGAGCAGGAGGAGGCAATAAAGAGACAGACCTGAGAACTGTGCCATTGATCCTATACAAACCTATAGAATCACAGAATCATTAGGGTTGGAAAAAACTCCAAGATATTCAATCCAACCACCAACCGAGCACCACCGTGTTCACCGCTAAACCTTTCCCCAGCCACCACATCCCACACATTTTTTAAGCACTTCCAGCCATGATGACTCCACCACTTCCCTGGGCAGTCTGGGAACACCCTGACTATGTTAGAAGGCATAAAATGACTCTTTTGATGTTCAATTGATTATGAATTTGAATTGTTGCCACACTGCAGTCTCACCTCCCGCCACAGGCTTTCCATTTTTATTTTCTCTTAGGTTGTAGCAAGGCTCAGTGGGAGCTGCAGGAGGCTGTGCTTGTTTACTGGGTCTCTTAGTGCTGTGCTGTGGTACATCCGTCCGTTCAGTCCTCATTTCTGGAATGAAACACAGTCACATTGCTCTCAATAGTACATCCTCAGCTCAGCAGAAATTATTAATTCAAGCAAGAATTGAATATATTGTTGACTATATAGTTGAATATTGCTTGAATATGCCACCAAATGTCATGTCCACACAGCTGTTGAACACTTTCAGGGATAGTGACTGACACCAACGCTTCCCTGGGCATTGACAGCCCTTTCCATGAAGAAACTTTTTGCAATATCTTATCTAAACATCCTTTGATGCATCTTAGGGCCATTTCCTCTCATCCTATCCCTTGTTCCCTGGGAGCAGAGCCCAGCCCCACCTCCTGCCCCCTCCTGCCAGGGAGTTGTGCAGAGCCAGAAGTCCCCCCTGAGCCTCCTTTTCTACAAGCTGAGCCCCCCCAGCTCCCTCAGCTGCTCCTGGTGCTCCAGATCCTTCCCCAGCATATGAACAACCATTTACCCACTCCACTATGGGTTTTCTGTCCATTCGTCCAGGTCCCAAGTTCAGTTAGAATATCTTAAAGGCCAAGTCATTGATAATTTCCAACATATCCAGCAGTTTGAGGTGTCTGTCTGGCAATGGAGCCACCAACATTTGGGGTCACATCCTTCAGTTCTCACACAAATATCTTTATGCCTTCTGCAGTGGGACAGCCTCACTGAGGTAGCTCTATTTGTTTTAAAGTCAAAACTAAAATGAAATCAGCCTTAAGGTAAATTAGTAGAGGTGTGGATTTGCTTGGGGAGAACTCCAGAGAAGCTCTAGCCCTCCCAGAACCACTTTGCTGAAGCTGATAAGGTGATGTGAGCCTGGCTGTGGCACTGTCCCTGTGACATTCACACTGCCCCAGTGCCTGGTCCTTGGTCAGCACCAAGGCCTGGCAGAGCTTCACCACAGCAAGATTTTTCCATGAGATCCCTCATCAATTAAATGCAGTGGCTGAAGGGATCATTGAAATCATAGCAAATATTTCCTCTGTTTCACAATTCGTTATCTGCGCGATAGAAATCTGATTTTCATCACAGAATCAGTTTGGAAAATGCCTTTAAGGTCATTGAGTTCAACTGCAAACCAGTGTTTGTCTTGAAACAAAAAGAATATTAAAACTTTTTCCAATCTGGACTCAGACATCTCTTATAATCATAAAACTGTATAACCTTGAATTATATTAGAATCAAAGAATATCCAGAGTTAGAAAGAACCCACAAGTTTGATTATTGAAGTCCAACTTTTGTCCCTGCACTAACTACAAACTGTATCAATAATCACTGATTGTCTCAGAGCTTTTTCTGAGTTCTTTTGTCTGAAACTCATTGTGGCCACTCTGGAGATTTGTTAAATAAAATAAGGAGTCTGCAAATATTAATTTTTGTGGGTCTTTCCAACTTACTGTTGCTTTTGCTCTTCTTGAACCAGCAGAATGCAAGAGCAGTGATGAACACAGAGGCTGCTGAACTCAGTATGACAACAAGGACCACGCTGGCCTTGGCTCTCGTGGGGACAGGGAAGGTGGCAAATGGCTGGGACAGCACCATGAACTTCGCCCCTGGGAATTTAAAGCAGTCAGTTTATTACAAAAGTAAGAACACAAAAGTTCCAGAGCTAAAACACCACCCTATAACCTTTCAACAGGGATGCCACTGTTAGAAATGCATTCAGGAACACACCATAAGTCCATCTATCTCCAGACAGATCCAACATTATTATATTATTTAGGACTGAGTGTCAGGACAACCCAAATATGTAACAATGCTTCTACAAGGTAAGTTTCAAACTTCCAGTGCTTCCTGAAGCAAAAACAGCCTCTTTGAATTCAACAGTAGTTAATATTTCTTCCATGAATTTGTCTAGCTGACACAAAACCCAGAAAATACGTTGACAAAGCATCTGTTTCTGATACCAAACAGGCCCTACAGAAAACATGCACGTTCTCTGCAATACAGAGAAACTGGTTGTGACAGGAAAGGTGTTAAAATGCAGTTTTTACAGGCTATACCTGAATCATATCAATGTAAGTGATGGCGAATCCAGGAACATTCACCAGCATGAAGCTTAAGCCCATGATGCAGAAAACTCCCAGTGAACTTGTTAATATTTTCCACCACATTGATAATGAGCATTATAAATAAAAAATGTCAGTGTCCCTGCTGTTAGCACAGTAAATATTTAGTCTCTTGACATACACAAGCTTTGGGTAATGCTCTGCACCCAGAGATCCTTTAGTTTTCTGTAAATGTCAGAATCAAGCCAGGCACTGCTCTTAGTTTCTGTGTTCAAGAGTACATTTGGTCTCAGCATCTGAGTTTCAAGGACTGGGAGATGCTTAATGCTGCCCTTTTGAAAATCAGAACTAGAGAGAGGTTTTGGTTCTCTACATTATTTCCAAAACACTCTCTGAAAGGGGATGTGCTGGGCAAGGACAGGAGTTTAGGACAAGTGGCCATGGTGCTCTCTATAGCCCAACTTGAAGGATGTGGATTAGCACATCCACTCATTATCTGCCTTACTACTTGACACATTACTGGTCCTAACCCCACAGTTCTAATCATTTTAATGGATGGATATTTCTTTCACTTGAGTTTCACTTTTAATAAAAATCTAAAAGCCTTTGTTTCATCAATTCTTTTTAAAAAATCAGAAACTGTCAAATGGAGGCTTGGAGACCCGGCTAAGTACTGTAAGTACTTTTAGCAGAAATTAATTAGATTTGTGTCAATGTTGTCCACCTGAACAAAGCCCAGATCCATCAGCACAATGTGGGAAGAATGTTCCAATTGGGAGAAATCTGCCTGCAGGTACAAACACATATGAACTTCAGCTGAGAGGAGAAATCTCACAGGTGTCAAGGACTCGACACAGACAGGTGCTTAAGGTGCTTTGCACTACTCTAATAGTTCATGAGTAAGCTGCTGTTGGTTTAAATGGAAAGTGGATGTATCAAACCCATTGGGATCCATAACAGTGAAGGGATATTACTGTAAAGCAAGGTGCTATGAATACTCTGCTCTCCCCAGGAACTACCACTAAAACATTTGGGATTATTGCACTCACCATCAGCTGCACCTCCTGAGCTGTCTCCAAATAGTAAATTATGCCGGGGTAGGTGCACAGAGCAACTGGATCATGAAGATGTATCCCAAACATCTACTATTTGATTGTTTAATTTTGGTTTATTTATCTCAAACAATAAATCTCTTCAGTAAGAATCTGGCAGTATGAAAGCCTTTATACTGTCTCTGTCTTGGTTCCCAATTACAGCAAGTAAAAGGGATTGTTTCTTTGGTGTGTACTTTTGCAAGTGTGCAAAAATCTGATTTACATAGGTGATACCTGCACAGATGTATCAGCTTCCTGTAAACATTGCTACCTCTAAACATCTCTCATGGAGGAATGGTTTAAGGTGAAAGAGGACAGATTTAAATTAGATTTTAGGCACTGGCACAGAGAAGCTGTGGCTACCCAATCCCTGGAAGTGTCCAAAATCAGGTTGGATGGGGCTCTGAGCATCCTAGTCTAGTGGAAGGTGTCTCTTCCCAAGGCAGGGTGGTCGAAACTAGATGATCATGAAGATCCCTTGCAACCCAAACCATTCTATGATTCTATTATTAATAGTTATTAATTCTTAGTAACTCTTTGACTGGCTAAATATTTCAGAAAAGGGATCTCTGTTTGACCTTTGTTCAGAGAAAAGATTTTGGGATTTCTCAGAAATAGGTTTCAAAACACTTTTCATCAAGCTGTGTTTCCAATATAAAGAGTCAGATCCTGTGAGGTGCTGACTTTCCATCTGCTCTCAAGGTAGTGGGTCGTGTTTGACACCTTAAAATACACAAAAATCCCCCCTTGAAAGGCCCACTTCCAAGTGCTCCCTGAACCCCAATTCTCCCTTTGCAAAGCCATGGGCAGCACTCGATTTGGATGAGCAACTTGTGACAGTCTAAATGTTTGTGAACTCCTTCTAATTTTTAAACTCAGGTTTTTTCATTAGCCACTCCCACAGGGATGGATGGATGCAATGCCATAAGAGAGACTCTACACATGGCCTTACAACATCTATATCTTAATATGTCCTTGGACTGCGTGCCAGACATGTTCCTGTTTCTCCATAGACTTGCCTCAATTTTCATCCTGGGACAAGAGACCAACCCTTGGATCCCTGTGTACCTTCAGAAACAGATTTAGAGATAAATTCAGCCCCAGAAGCAGCTGCACAGATGCATCTCCTGTACAGACTCCTTGAGGATTTTGCAAGGCAGAGTTCACGTGGTGCCTTGTCCCCAGTGGTGTTTCCTCAGCTGGTGCCTCCAAGGAGGCAGAAGCACACCTGCCTCTGCGCCGTGACTGAGCTGCTCAGAGGCCTCGTGCAAGCTGTGTGATGCTGAAGGTGCCAACATCATCTCTGTAAACTCTCAGGAGAGCCCTGGCAGAGCCCAGTCCTGGAGCCGTGTTCTGAATGTGCATAACCACCTATAAAGATGGCCAGGTGCAGGCAAACAGTCAGGAAAAGGCACTGTGAAAATAACCTGGAGCACAGATGGAAAATTTCTGAATACAAACAGGAAAAATAGAGGGAATGAGAGGTCTCAATTTAAAGGAAAAGGTTTGCTCTGGCAACTTAATTGACTTTAAGTATCTGATTTCTACTTAGGATACATACTAGGGAATCCAGGGAGAAAGAGGCACCTTTCTCTGGCAATACTTTTCTCTACTAGTTCATCTGATTTGAGAGATGAATAGCACAGGAATCATCCAGCTCTCCTGCTGCCTAGGGAATGACAGTTTTGGATGTGGAACAGAACTCAGGCCGTTTAGAGGTTTGGCATTGCTCCACTTATCCAAAAAAAAGTTTAACTCCTTTTTCATAAATTCAGGCCACCTGTAGGGCTTTGATTTTACCAAATCAAAAAATATACAGGATATGGAGCTTACCTGGAGGTGATGTGACAGTGAACACAAGTCTCCAGTTTGTCCCTGAGCTGGAGACAGCCAGATTGGAAAAGCTTGCACATCCATCTATGACCTGCACTTGGGTGAACCCTGCAGAGTAGAAAAATTGCATTGCAATTAACAACATCCAGGTAAGTACCACTTAAGGACCTCAGAGAATCCTCATGATTTTAAGGGAACTTCAGAAAGACTAAATTCATTGTCCTTCCTAATCATAAGCATTGTGTCTGATGCCAGAAATTTCACACAGGGTCAGATCTTCAGAGGTGCTTGGAAAACAAATTCCTGAGGGACTGGAGGAGTTCAGCTTCCAAATATTGCTTCTTTGAGACCATTGTGAAATGGTATTTACTGTGTGCCATGGGGGTGTAATGTAAATACAGATGTTAAGGGGATCAAACAAAGGTAATAGGAACTATAGGCACACACTAGAAGGTTCCAAATGCTCATTTATTGATTTAACTCTTGTCTTGTGTGACTAAGTATGTCACCAAGGTTGGGAAAGTGTTAATGAGAGACTATTTTCAGTACTAAAGGGATGGTCTCAAGGAGTCAACCACTGTTAACTGAGGGAAGAGCTGACTCTTCCACTCTCTTTGGATTTGTAGGTGTTTCACCTTATCTTTGGAGCATATTCCTTCCTGTGCTATTGCTAAATCTCTTTGAATTTTTCTCCATCTCTGTCAGATGCTTTGAAAGGTATTTGGCCATGAAAAATGTCTGTGGTGACTGCCCTGTGATAGTACAAGAGACACTGTCAGCTGGAAACCTGGCAGGGGAAAACTCCCTGGGGAGCATTCAAATGAAACCCAGGAGAGTGAGTTTCTCCATCACTTTACCTCTTATTGTGAGCTACCATGGAATGCATCCTGACCCAACATTTGCACTTGCCATGGTTGTTATTTTTGTAGGCTCTTTTTGAAAGTTGTAATTTACTTTGCAACTGGATCCCCATTTTATTGTGTGTATCTTTGAGCACCAGCCAAGTCCTGGCCTTTGAGTGATGCTGACCAGGTCTGGTCTGCATTCAGGCTCTCGGGGTGAGAGGGGTGAAATCCAAAAGACTGACAAATTTCCAAATGTTGGTTCAGGTGGGGGTGAGATGCCAGAACTTCCTTAGGATGCTGGACTTGCTCCAGTGATCACAAACACAGACTTTTGCCTGCTGAAAGACAACATCTCATAACTATTTGCTTTATGAAGCAGGTGGTTTGGCATTTTATTGCAGTTAAGCAGCACAGGTGAAGGTGCATAAAGTTGAATGTGGGAAGGACATTTCTACTCTGCTGTTCTCATGTTCAGGATATTGAACAATGTGGTAAAGTAGCAAAATCTGAAGTATGGCCAGAAATTGCCCAAGACAAGGTCTTAGGCAAAAACATGCCACATATATTAATTGTTGCTAATATATTTAGCAACAAAAATGAAAAAGTTTCTCCCCTCTATGTCTCTGGTACTATTTAATTTGCTAACATCCCAGTTAGTTTTGACTACATCGATGGGGTTTTTTTCTATTTTTCTACAATATCTAACACACCAAGCCTCCAATTTCATTAAGAGTTTCCAGGATCAACTGTGATATATAAATAACCAGTGATTTATGCTGTGAATAGACTTGGTAGAGATGTAGGAATCTAGATTTCTTTAATTGCTCCAGCCTAATCTTAGATCATCCATCTACTGCTCATAGGATCCTCCTTATGACAGTATCTGCATGAACTACCAAGATTTTCTTGGCTCTTACAATCACTGTAATACGGATTTTACAGAGGGCCTTGTCAGCTGTGTTCAAATATTTTATAATTGCCATTTTTAGTCTGTGATAAAGCCTGGAGTACTGTACTGTACTTCTCAACAGAGACTATCTCAGCTTTTGAGCACATATGCTTCAAAGCTCAGAATATTACAGATATATATGGGAGTCTTCCCAAAGATCTCTCAGGCAAGCTGGTATTTAACGTAGAAGCACAGCTAATTTGGAGCTAAACTGCTTTCCACGAGGCACTTTGGCTGCTGTCAGATGAAGCAGCCTCAGTGTGCTAGACGGGACCCATTTCCATTAAATGCTGCTTTCATGTGCTTCAAAAGACGAGTGCAATAAGGATGTTTGTCAAAGGAAAAACTGCAGCAAACTATTACATGCAGAACATCTGTACTGCACTGCTCTTTCTTTGCTCGAGTTTATTGACTATTAATTTGATGCATGTATCTTTTAAAGGATGTGAAGTGTCTTTCTCTTCAGTGACTTTCGTTTCCTTTTTTTCTTTCTTTTCTTTCTTTCTTTCTTTCTTTCTTCCTTCCTTCCTTCCTTTCTTCCTTCCTTCCTTCCTTTCTTTCTTTCTTTCTTTCTTTCTTTTTCTTTCTTTCTTTCTTTCTTTCTTCCTTTCTTCCTTTCTTTCTTTCTTTCTTCCTTTCTTTCTTTCTTCCTTTCTTCCTTTCTTTCATTCATTCTTTCTTTCTTTCTCTTTCTTTCTTTCTTTCTTTCTTTCTACCTTCCTTCCTTTCTCCCTCCCTCCATTCCTCCCTTCCTCCCACTGTTAGCAAGTTACTGATCCAATAATCTGCATCACTTCTAGACTCGTGTTCCTAAACCTAAAAAATTTTGGAACATGCCCTGAAAAGGCATGAAAAGCAGAAAAGACCAAAGGGTTTTACTAACCTGTAACCCTGGAACTTTGATGGGGTAGGAAGAATTTCTACTTGACAGAAACAGGGACTGAAAGGGTGAGAAGCTCTGACCACAGCATGAATGCCACTTACCTTGTCCAAATGCGAAGTTTTCAAGTAAAAAATAACACACAAGTGGCTTTGCTGTGAACAAAATACTTTGTCCACAATAGGAAACCTAACTTTTCATTGTGTGCGCTTTTTGCTTATAGTTAAATATTTTAGCAATGAAATTAATAATATTGTAATCATTATAATTTCCACTTTCTAATTTACCAGCCTATGATCATCCACAGGTGTTTGGTTCAACACTCTACTGAAACAAGGTCATGCATCTAAGCATGCTCACACATGAGGGAAACCCTCACATGTTTAGGGTTAATCACGAGTTCAGGTCTTTTGATAAATGAGGATCAGAAGGGAAACCTTTAGATCCCCCATGGAAAAAAAAAAATTAAAATTCTAATATGTTAATAACAAACCACAGGCTGTTGTTTCTGTCTGTACTTGTCCAGATCTTTTGCTGGGATAAACAGGTTGATGTGGACTCTAAGGAAATTACCCCAATCAATATAAACTGAAAATCAAGTGTTAGGATTGCTAATTCTTTTATTTTTTTTTTTAATTCCAGATATGTGTTTTCAAGACAAACTACTGTTATATTCTTTTTAAGCTACTAAAGCACAATAATACCTTGTATAAGCTTTTTTTTTCCTGTAGCATATGACTGGGCAGCTCACCAAACTCCGACTGCAACCTTCTGTTTTCAGCCCAAAGACTAGTTTTCAAATCTAGTATTTCTCAGGGAAAACTCCTAAATTTATCACCGTGTTTCTGCATAGCTGCTTTGCCATAACCCTTGCAGTAAGAAAACCCATCCAAACCTTTCAGCACAGCCTCGGAGGAGCCCTTGAGATGAGCTGATACAACCCAGGGTTCTGCAGGAGGCCCCAGTTTGTCAACTCTTTGACCCTGAGAGGAAGAACAAAAGAAAACAATTAAGATCTTGTCTCCTCAGCAAGAGCAAAAAAAGCTTTAATGGTTTTAACCAATGTAATAATTTTTTTATGACCGGTCTGAGGGCAGTTTACACTTACATGTGACATCTTACAAATGTCACAATGTTCACCATAACTCGTTAACATGAGGCCACATCACAGGATGGGTCAGGCTGGAAAGGACCACAGTGGGTCACCTGGTTCCACCTCTCTGCTCAATCAGGGTCATCCCAGAACACTTGGCACCAGATTGTGTCCAGATAATTCTGGAATATCTCCATTGATGGAGACTCCACACCCTCTCTGGGCAACTGTTCCAGTGCTTGGTCACTGCACAGGAAAGAAGTTCTTCCTCATGTCCAGGTGGGACTTCCTGGGCATCAGTTCCTGCCCATTCCTCTTGTCCCACTGCTGGACATCACCGAGCAGAGCCTGGCTCTGAGTCAAAAAAGTCAAAGGTCTAAAATAGTACAGAATTAACAAAAGTCTTCATCACAGAGAGGCAAATTCTACCTTTCTGTCCAGGAAAATGATTTTTGGCTGTACGGGAAGCTGCTTCTCAATTTCTCCATCTGAGGGCTGCACCTGGACAGAGATGCTGTGAGGTCTCATGTATAAGCATGTTTCTGAATGTCCTCTGCTCCCATTTCTTTCAGATGCAAAGGAATGAAAAAATAATTACAGGAGAAAATCAGAAATTAAGTTATTAAAACACCCAACATTAGTTGCAGAGGTAATTCACATCTTACCTAGATGTTATTTTCTGTTCCTATTTTCTACCTACTAATTTACCTAATCATAGCCCTCTGATTCCTTGGATGAGAGCAGTGTGTATGGATATAGGAAAAAGGCATCACTTCCAAGCAGAAAGCAGCACAAAAGTAAGAAAAAATCCTTTTGTTTTAATCCCCAGTTGACAAAAGGAAAAGTGAGAAATGACTAAAATAATTTATGTCCCTGGTATAACATTGGAAGTATGTGGCAGAGACAGGGATTTTATGGATTCATAAACCCAGTGCCTTAGCCCCACAGTCATCCTTGTTGTGGAACCTGCAAATGTTTCCTGTCCAGCAGAATGATTTCCACTCAAAACCTTTGAGATCCTCTACGAGCTGAGTCTTGGTTTCTCCACACAAGCACAGTACTTAGAGGGCTTTACTGCATTTCTTTTTCCTGCCATCACCTCCATAATCTGCAAAGCCTGCAGACTGAAACACAACAGACATCCCCTTGAAAGTCATTGGTTTTTCCAAGCCTGAAATTTAAATTAGAACATCCCAGGAGAGCGCTTTTGCATTTGAATAAAGAATCAACACTTTATTCTGAGCCTGGATCATTTCATTCCCTCTCCCAGTGCTTTGTGTCATTTAGTATCTCAGATATATATATAAAATTTATATATATACAAAATGCTCTAATCTGCAATTGCAATGAAATGGCTGGGGGTTTGGTATTGTCTTGAAAAGAAAGAAGAAAAGCTATTCATTGATCTCTAGTGTTTGCTTAAAGGTGTTTACAAACAGAAGATATATGGAGCTCAAGTTTCCTTTGCTTTTAACTCATTTTTTCTGGTGTGGGTGATGGTTGTGGATGTTTTCTCAGACTATTATTCTATTACAAACCAGAAACTTTTCATACTGCAGCTGATGGGAAATATTGGTCTGAAGCAGAGCTGCTGGAAATACCAACTAAGGTTTTAACGATATGTGCAGGCTCAAGATGTAACTCAGAGATTGAAGTTTCAGTTCTTATCTTGGTTCTTTTTCTTGTATTTTTATGTCAGTAGGAAAGTCTCAAAGGTGGTGTTAGGTTTGAAATCCATGTCAAGGGCATCAATAAAGTGCTGTTATCCACCTCCTTCCATAAATGTGCATTCAGCTCTGTGACCAAAACTCTCTTCAGGAACAACACACCGAGCAACTCCTGTTTTCATGACAGAGATCTGCACTTTTCTGTGAGCTCCCTGGCTCCAGCGGAGCCCAGAGATGTTTAGGTGAGCCTTGGCATAGCTTCTGCTTTTTGTTGTTCTCCCCAGCTTCCTTAAAACTGACAACAAAAAGGAAAAATGCCCTGACTTCATGCCCCAGGCCCTACACAGTAAAACTGTGCTCATCTAGCACATAGAGAAAGTGCAAAATGTGGAACTAGAAAATCGATCTCACTCCCTGGGCTGAGTAGAGCCACAGAATCATAGAAAAGTTGGTTTGAAAGGGACCTTGATGCTCATCTCATTCCAGCCCCCTGCTATAGGCAGGGACACCTTCCACTATCCCAGGTTGCTCCAAGCCCCATCCAACCTGGCCTTGAACATTTTTAGGGATGGGGCAGCCACAGATTCTCTGAGCAACCTGTGCAACCCTCACAGTAAAGAATTTCTTCTTAACATCTAATCTAAATCTTTCCTCTTTTAGTTTGGAATTGTCCCCTTTTGTTTTTTTTACTCTCTGGCAGAAGTAACAGTGAAGAAAACAAAACAAAGCAAAACTAGAGATAGATGCTTAAAAATGGAAGTTCAGAAATGAATCTCTGCTTGTGGGTAATTTGAACCTGGCTAACACAGCATGGAATGTGGTGTTTATATCCCACATGGTCCAACCTGACTCGTGCTGTGAGGGAGCCCCTGCCTTAGGGCACAACCCTGCACACAGCAAGTTATATCCCTGCGAGTGATGTCAGTGTGGAGGAGGAGAAAAGAGCATCCTGCTGCTCCCCTGCTGATTTGTGCTGGAAGGAAAATAGGCTTTTCCTGGCATAGCCTTGCCGTAGGGAGGTGGAGACAGACATGTGCCTGTAGCCCAGCGAGGTCCAGAGCAAGGCCTGCCTTTGCGTTCCTCCTGAGGGCACGAAGGACCTGCTGTTCGCACTACCCTGGGGTCTCGTGCTGGGCAGGAGCAGGTTGGTTTGCAATTCCCTGCTGACAGGGAGCAGCCCTGGTGCTCAGTGCCCTGCAGCTCTTCTAAATGTGGGCACAGCAGGCTGCTGGGGATGCCTCAGTCAGCAGGGACACCAGGGATCCCTGATCCTGTCACCATCAGTGCCAGCTCGTGTCTGCTGAACAGGCGAAGGCTCCACAGGAGAGCAAGTGCCTGTCCTTTAGCAGCAGGGAAGTTAGAGGTCATGGAATCTAGAAGGTCTGCTGCAGGTATTAAGGCTTAATTGAGAAACTTAGTAGAGAGATTTGGGGCAGAGGAAAGGAAGTATCCCTGGAATCAAGGAGAACTTGTCATTTGATTTATAATTGCATAATAACTACAATCATAACATCATGAAATCATAGAAAGATTTGTGTTGCAAGGGACCTTAAAAATCATACAATTCCACCCCCTGCCATAAGCAAGGATACCTTCTACTAGATCACATTGCTCCAAGCCCCATCCAACCTGGCCTTGGACACTTCCAGGGATGAGCAGCCCCAGCTTCTCTGGGAAAGCTGTGCCAAGGCCTCACCACCCTCACAGGGAAGAATTTCTTCCTAATACCTAATTTAATGTAGTAATATCATGTCATCATATAATGACAACAACAATAATAGTAGTAGTAGTAATAATAACAACAACAACAAAAACTACTATCATCAATTGACTTCAAGGGGAAAGATATCAGTCTGTGAGCCTGGGTCAAGGATCTGTTAAAGTTGATGGATATATGTCTACTAGAAAACTAAATGATGGCAAAACCAAGCCTTGGCATGTGATCACCTCTACCATTAAAATGTCAGTGTGTTTCAAGCTCTGGTTTAGGTCCATCAGCAAAGTCCAGAACAACTCCCAAATGGCCTGGGATCTTTTACAGTCAGGGAATATTCTCACTTAGCAGTTTGGATGAGGCCACACTGAAATATATCATCTGGCCTTAGTGCCAAAGAACATTCCCTGTTTTTTTAATTAATATTTAACTTCCTGATAAACATAGATATTGAAACTAATTTAACAGTCATCTGGGTATGTCTGCAATGCTAGTGTTGCAAAATCAGTATAACCTTGGCAGGAAATTGGGAAGAATTTGGAGAATAAATAATGTGACAAAATGACTCATGGTCCAGCCAATGAAACATTTTTCTTTGTTTTTGAAAAGGTGGAGATTGCTGGTGAGGAATTCAAGAAAGGTAGGTGCAGCAAGGACAGGGTATAAGCAACCTGAGGATTTGTGGAAGACAAAGTAGGTACAGAAAGACTGTGAGGTATTTAACACCTTTGAGTGAGAGTGGGTTCTGATGTAATGTGATGATGAAATAAGGTAGACACCAGGTACCTCTGCCCTCGCAGCTGCATTGTTGGAGCTTTGTCTCCCCCCTGCAGAACTTGTCACTATTTAATAGAGACAGGGAAAGAGAGACATGAGCATCCAGAAGACAATGAGGAATCTGAGGTCATTCATGTTGCAAGCAAAAAAAATATTTGGGGGGTGAAATATTTATTTCCATGGATAGCCATATTTTCCCAAATTATAGAAAGAAATCAAAGAGAATCATTGAGTCCAACTCCTGGTCCTGCACAGGATAGATCCAAGAATCACACCATGTGACTGAGAGCATTGTCCAGATGCTTCTTGAACTCTCAAGACTGGTGCAGTGACCATTCCCTGGGGAGCCCATTCCAGTGCCCGACCACCCTCTGGGGAAAGAACCTTTTTGTAATATCCAACATAAACACCCCACGACACATATTCATGTTGTTCCCTTGGGCCCTGTCACTGGTCACCACAGAGAAGAGATCAGTGCTTGGCTCTCCTCTTCCCATCACGGGGAAGTTGTAACTGCAGTGAGGCCTCCCCTCAGTCTCCTCTTCTCCAGGCTGAGCAAACAATGTGACCTCAGCCTCTCCTCCTATGACTTCCCCTCCAGGCCCTTCTTTCATTAGGGCAATGAAGCTGGTGAAGAACCTTGTTGTGGGATCACCAGAAGCCTTTAGAAGGAGAGAGACTGAGCAGATGCATCAGATAGGAGAGAAACATACTCCAGATTCATTAGTGACTTCCATTAATTGTTGTAGATGAGTGGAAATGCTCCTGTTTACAAAGCCAGTGGCGAGGAGCTAAGCCAGGCCCCCTCCATAACACACTGCCCAAGTTTACTGTTGGAGAAATGTCTTTTATTAAATGTAAGCAGCATCCCACCGGAGGTCAGAGCTTTGCCGCGCTGCGTATCCCAAGGTAATACCACTTTAAGCCCCACATAAACTCTTAAACAGTTTCTATCCTAAAACCAGACCGTAGGTGGTACAGTTTTTTACGATATGTTATAATAGTGCAATAAATCTGTTAGCTTAAAATCGAATCTCCGTGGCCTTTTAGAGAAATCATCATTAAATGCAAGGCCCTGTTAATGATGCCATCCCAGTGAAATTGTTTAATCTGCTAGGGGGGTGGAAGGTCACCAAATGAATTTTTTATAATACATCAACTTGACACGCAATAGGGAAAACTGTAATAGATAAAAGCAAAGGAAAAGGGCACTGTCTTCTTCTGATAGGTCAATAGCAGCCAAGAGAGTCACTCATCCACTTTTCCTTCACTACCGTGCTCCTTTTCCATTTAATATGGACACCCAATTAATACCTCAGCACCATAGACAACCTCATTTTAGGTGAATTATAGCAATTTCTTCCCCCTTCTCCGAAATGAAAGTGATCACAATACATCATAGCATTGTGCGAATTAACGTTAATTGATTCGAGTTACCAAGCATTGATGGGCCACTTCTATAATCTGGTCCTTATTGGGAGCTGGAAGGGATGGAGGGAAGATTAGATTGCATCCCCCGTTGCTTTGACGACGGCAGTCACCTGATGGCTTGTTAGACAGTTGTACGCTTCTATTGCCGGCCCCAGTGGGGTCGTCAGTAAACTGGAGTGATGTCCAAACATCATTACACGCTGCTCCGATATTAAAGCAAAGGGATTAGCACCTTATTGCAAGCAACCTGGATTTGTCATTGTGCTGTCGTTATCCAATTTCCAGATGATAATGTGGCTGTGGCCTGCGGGCACAAGGTCCTACAGCCAAACCAAGGTGCCTGCATATATATATTTTTTTATATATATTTTTATATCTATATATATATATGCACTCATATACGTATATACACATGCACACTTCCCCACAAAGACCCAGCACCCCAAGCCATTTAACCCTTTGCTCACCAGATTCCTCCTAACAAAGCATGTGGAAGAATTTTTCCCCGTTTCCCATCGGACGCACAGCAGCGGCCAAGAGCACGACGCGACAGCAGAGTGGGCTGGCCTGGGAGCTGACACGGCCATCACTCACTCGAGTGTCATGCCAGACAAGCTCTGCTGATAGAGGTGACACCACTCACAAGTTAAATAAGGGGGAGTGGGGACAGGATTGGTCCCTTGGAGACGTGGCTGGCAGCGCCTCTCTGCTGGTGCCTGTGTCATGTAAATCACCGGTTATATTGCGGGTCCTGTTAGTTGTCAAGAGGGGAAATGGATCCACGCATGACATGAGCAAGGCAGGTTTTGTTTGACAGCACTGGAGTACCAGTGCTGGGACCAGATCTCTTTCCAGTTCTTGAGAAAGATGACAGGGACACTCCTGGCTTTCCTGTACCTGTCTGAACACCCATAACTTCTGGAGGAAAACTGGAACTGGGAATAGCTTTTCTTGAGCTGATCCTCTTAATTTTTTACTGAGATGCAATAACACAAACCCTTCAGTTTCAAAGAACACTGGTGTGGGAAATATGTGGCAATATATCCCTCCTTCCTCCCATAGAGACATGCAAAGTCCTGTGCTCCTTTTCCAGAGTCTCTCCTACCCTTTCCATCTTCTTCCTCCTCTGCTTTTTCCTGCTCTCCTTTCATATTTCCCTGCTCCCTCCCTGCAGAGGAGTCAGATGAGATTGGAAGGCCATTGTTAGAGAAAGCTGTCGTTTCCACCAGTGTTACATTGTGGGTAGGACTTCTCATTGCCGGAATCTTGTAATTCACAGCTGTCATCTTTGAGTGGGAATGACAAATTCTTAGATACGTTTGCCATGTACACTAATTATTAACAGAAATTTAGTTTAAGGCTCAGAGGTGAAATGTATCTTGGTGGTAGACCCTTTAACCCCCACACTATCAGAAGGGTTCCTGCCCAAGAGAGCAGGGGTGAAAAGCTATTATGATCTGATTTTCAGTGGCAGTGCGAAGATCAGTTGCTGCCGTCTGCAAAGGCAGTTTGGAGATTTGTTTGAAACAACAGAAATGCTGGCTTCACACAAGGACCATATACAAAGGGACAGATGACCCTGAATGCTTTTGGTATTTTTCCTTTTAAGACCAGACAATGTTATGGATAGACACCATATTTTGTGCATGTTTGGAACAGTCTCTGAATGAAAAACTGTCTGCTTGAGCTGCAATTCAATTCCTCTACTGACCATGGACTCAGGTCAAAAAGTGCCTTCTCAGTTTTCCTCCTGTGAATTAAATTTGAAAAAAAAAAAGGCTAAAATTGTAGATCTGGGGCCTAACATCTACAAAGTTAAAGATCTTGTGTAGCATCATCATCCCTGGTATGACTGTGCCTTCCTGACTCTGACAATTCAGCTTTGATGCCCAATATCAGTTCCACTAGAAGCAAAAAATTAGCAAAAGGCTTATACTTCACTATTGGGACACTGAATCACTTCACATAAACTCTTTTTACATATATTGTCACCATCTTCAGTGCAGGAAGATGTTTTAGAGTTTCTGAGTTCCTGATGACCATTCACATCTTGTGACACATCTCACAAATACTGTTTCCCAGTATGAAGAGAATTATGGATTGACAACAAAATACTGAATTTCATCTTGCTTCCTAAAGTACAATTTGATCAGGCAGTTTTACATGACAGCACACTGTTTACACAGGTATTAACCCCCACTTCATTCTCATGGAGTTTGTTATCCCATTGGTCCTCTAAAGATAGCATTACAAAATCCCACCCTTCTGATTGAAAACCTTCTGGGTTATTCATGTGTGCTTTTCCACTGTTTTACTAGATTGCTAAATGAGATGTTGGCCACATTAACTGTCCCCAAACTATTAAGGAAGAAATAAATAAAATTCAGAATATAGCTTTGGCTATGTGGGAGAAAAAAATCATTAATATAGTATTTAATGGGAAATGTGAAATGATCTTTTTTGAGATTTATTGCAAGGTTCTTCCAGTTTATTATCTGAGGAGGAACCTAGTTCTATTTTTAAATGTAAATTTGCCTCTCGATGCCTTGCACCCATTTGTTCCTGTGCTGTCATTGTCCATTAGTGTCCAGAGATTCCTCTCTGGTGTTTAGTTTTGCAATGTATTTTCACAGATAGAATGGTATCTTCCCAGATTTGCCTTGCCAAGTTAAACCAACTCTTTATTAAATGGTTTTATGATTCTATTTCTTACTTCTTAAACTCCATTTCCATGATCATTTTAAATGTCCTTTCTTGTGCCTGCTTGAGCTGAGTTTGTCCTTTTCATACATCAAGAGTGACAGTGGCACATTCTGGATAAGAATATGCCCTCTACACTGTCCCTGTGAATATCTAACCTAAAATTAAGTAAGTGCAATTTAAAGGAGATTTTAATTTAAGCTTCTGAGTATCATCTTTTCCACACCTTCACTTGAGGGGCGTGGCAGATAAAACCTCGATAAAACCTCGTGTTTCAGTATCTGCAGCCCTGGGCATCAGGATATTTAGCATCCTGCTTCTGCCTGCCCACTGGAGGAAAAGTTGGATTCTTATGCAGGAAAGAAAGTTGCCATGTCCCTTTTATAAAACCCTGTGCAGTTCCATACAGCAGCCTGCCTGAAACCTGCACAAAGGTTACCAAATCCAAGCACTTTGGGGTTAGGAGGTGTCAGAATTCATCTGATTTGAAGCTCCAGCCCTGCCTGCCTGTGTATGTTCCATGTGACACAGAGAATTAGTAGTAATATCTCATTTACTGCTCTGCATGGGCATTGCTGTTGGAAAGAGCCATTCTTTGATGATTTGTTTCCCTTTTATTCCTTGCTGTGAACTTCAAATTTCCTACACACACACTGTTTTTTCATGTGCTACCCCAAATCTAACTCTTAACAAAAAAATATTTCAGTTTTTAGCAGGTTAAAGGTCCATTAAGGAGGCGCAAAGCCCCCTGCTCTAATGTGGGGATGTGAACTAAATGGCTTCTGGATGACTGTCCAGAATTATATTCCTGATTTTGTATAAAATCAGCACTCGCACAAACACACACAATGCATTCACTGTTGTGCTCTCTTGTTCTTTCACTTCCATATTTATATTGCTATAAGGAGAATTTTGCAAAACAGGGATTTCTATCTGTGAATACACCACAGTATGTATTATACACAGACATTCACAGGAAGATAAACTACGGGATAGACACCTCTGACTTTCCAGCTGTGCAGGACTACGGCAGTCACAGCAATCACCTCTGTCCTCTCTTGACAAATTAATGAGCCGTGCTTGAAGTGACCCTAACAAAGGAGATAAATTAAAATCATGTAAAAGAGCACTTCAAATCATAACAGAAAAGGTTTTTTTCTTTCCTAAAGGCTTGGCAATGTAATATCCAGGTTTCCAAGGCTCCCTTTGGCCTCACTGATCTGGGCTGCAAAGATGAACATCCAGTTTGTGCTGATCAAAGATCTTTTTGTTGTTGTTGTGTCATAGAACCATAAAATCATTAAGGTTGGGGAATACCTCTAAAATCACTGAAGCCAGCCATTAACCTGGCACCACCATGTTCACCTCTAAATCATGTCCCAAATGCCCCATTCACACATTTTTGAACACTTCCAGGGGTGGTGACTCCACACCTGCCCTGGGCAACCAGTTCCAATTCCTGACCATCCTTTCAGTGAATAATTTTTTCCTAATATCCAAACTAAACCTCCCCTGGTGCAACTTGAGGCTGTTTTCTCTTATCCTGCAGTTTGTTACCTAGGAGAAGAGACCAACACCCACCTAGCTACAACCTCCTTTCAGAGAGTTGTAGAGAGTAATGAGGCAAGATAAATCACATTCCCAAGGCACAGGGAGATGGGCCTGGCAGGAGTGCAGGTTCTGTGTATATCTGAAGGTCCAGCTGGGTTTTGCATGACTCAGGTGTGAAAATATTTCCCTTTTCCTTCCACAGAAAAATGCACTGGAATACTTAGTCTAACTTGTGATCCCAACCCCTTTGTCCTGACCTGTGCTAGCATGTGCTGCTTAAATGGAGATGGATAAACAGTGGGGATAGAACATGTCCCAACAGGGAAACCCTGATTTCATTTCACAGGTTATCTGTGGCTTTATTGCATCAGAAATGTCAGCCATGAGTAATTCCAGAAAAGCTATGACTGATGGGGAGCAATAAATAACAGTGCAGAGGAGCCTGAGCAGCTGAGGGTGGGTGAGCTGCGAGCTGGTCCAATGATCTGCTGATGTGAGTGTTCTCTTCAATAAACGTCCCAGGCCTTCCCATAATTGGAACAGTGAATCTATGGCTTTAAGCTACCACTGTTCTTGTCCCTCTAGTAAAACATCCTTCTTCCTAGGGAACTCTCCTGATCCTTGCCTTGCTGCTTGGAATTTTTTCACTGAGCTTGCACAGATAGGAAGACAAACCACAGCTGGGAGAGCAATCCCAGTTTGAAGGCGTAATTTCTGCCTGAAAAAAGGCAGCCTCAAGGTTTCTTGGCTGGCACACAGAAGAGGGTGTTTCCCTCCTTTAGGCAATCTCTTGTGATCCTGCCTTGGGATGGTGTAAATTGTAGAATCATGGAATGCTTTGGGTTGGAAGGAACCCTAAAGATCATCTTGTTCTGACCTCCTGCCACAGGCAGTGAGACCGTCCACTAGACCAGGCTGCTCCAAGCCCTGTCCAGCCTGGCCTTGAACACGTCCAGGGATGGGGCAGCCAAAACTTGTCTGGGAAATCTGTGCCAGGGCCTCACCACCCACTATAAAACTTTCTATGTCATTTTTCTGCTGTCCCACTTTGCAGCATCCTACAGTGTAAAACAAACACCCCCACTCACAACAGTGAAGTTGGTTCTGGTGATCAAAAATACTGTATATCTTCAGAATTTGGCCCTGATTTAAAATTTTATCCTGCAAATAATAATAATAATAATTCCTCATATAATAATAATATTCCTCATATAATAATAATATTCCTCAAATAATAATTCCTCACTGTGCTTAATACAATACCACCAAGAAACACCACCAAAAACCCAAAACCAAAAACCCAAAACCAAACCAAAACAAAACAAAAAAAACCCTCAAACAAACAAAAAACCCCACCTACTGAACCAGCTGAAACCAACTGAAACCAATAAACCAAAAACAAAGCAACAAAACAAAACAAATGTGTGTCCTCACTGTGGGTGCTTCTCTACCACAAACCACACAGTGTCTACTAGAGCATGTGAACTGTAATTTTGTATCACTGGCAGACATCAGGATGGGCCAGGGGTCAGCAGTAAATGGTAGAGGATGTGGTATTAATTAGAGACAGTGAGTCTTAGACAAATCCAATTTCTTTCTTGCATGGATGGGATATATGGAATATGGTATACTTGGGTAAGGCTCAGTAGTGCACAACATCAAAAAATAACATTATGCAATATCAAGAGAGTACACAGTGAGGCTGCCAAACATCAAATCCCATGTCCCCTATTAAAAACAGATGGGATATTACCTTTTTCATATTGCCCATATGCTTTTAATACAGTTTCAGGATCTCAGGCTGAAACACACTGCTGTCTGCTCCCATCCCAGCCCTGCTCCTCACAGCCTCCTCTGCAGATAAGTGCTGATATCTGGGCCCTGCAAAAAGCAGCTTTAAGAGGCTGAAAAGATCAAGACAGGGACAGAGGAAGGAGGGAGAGAAAGGGTTGTTTGTTGCTGTGGCGGAGAGGGAAAAAATTACCCTCAAAAAGTGAGTCTTGGTACTGAATGTCAATACAAATTTAGTATGAACTGACCCAGAACTTGGTAACTGGCAGAGCTCAGAAGGGAGCTCCAGTGGGCAATTACTGTGAACCAAAGGAGTGTCCTGTGTTGTCCTGTCAAAATCAGATGCAGGCCTGTTGCTGTATCTGCATCAAGACACAAATATAAAGCCACTACTGTTAAAATACATGGAAGATTTCTTGGGCTAATAAGTTTTAAAAAGTCAAACATGGGCATCCAAATCATGTGGTAAGTAAGATCTAGGAAAACAGAGGTAAGTGGGTTCTGGAACATTAGAACGGAAAAGGAGTTAGAGAATACAGTGAGCAAACAGAAGACCATGAGCTCTTCTACTTCTGTGGGAAAACAGGCTAATAGGATCGTTAAATTTTACCAGCAGAAAACAGGGTTTAATATCACTTTTGCATTTGGCACTGATATCATACAATCCAGTTTGAAAGGGACCCCAATGATTACCTGGTCCAAACTTTCTTGGAAAAAGCATGATCTAGACAAGGTGGCCCAGCACCCTGTTCAGCTGAAACTTAAAAGTATCCAGAGATGGGGAATTCATCAAAAAGGAAACCCTGACTTTCAGTCATGCACATTTTCAAAAGGATTCCAAAAACAGTGGCAAAGAAGGAAAGAAACACTCACTAGAACTCAAGCTTTCAATTTTTTTTTCAAAGCAGACATTGAGGTGGCTTGATTACTCTGAAGGCATCTGGAGGAGAAGGAGGAAGAGTCAATGCCCAGAAACTCACTGATGTAAAAGTGGAGGAAAGAACAAGAAGCTCTCATGGGAAGCAGGAGATATAGGCTGAGAAGAGAAAATGGGCAAGTATTTGTGACAGCAAGAACAGGAGTAGCATCCAACACCTAGGTACACATTCAGGTAGTAGTGGGTGTGTCCAGCTCCTGTATCTTCAAGACCAAATAGTTTTCTAGAATTGTAGCTAAAAAGAAAGGTCAACACTGAGGTATCAAAGTGAACAGCAGTGGCCTGTATCATGCAGGAAATTTAAGTATAAGATTAAATAGAATTCTCTGGCCTTACATTTTAAAAATATGTGAATAAAGTTTTAGAACTACAAGATATTTAAGGCAACAACACTTCTTTAATAATGCATCTCTGGTGTCACATCAATTTATAAACATTCATTGATTCAATTATTTAGAATTTAAGAGCTATTATAGTCTGACTTTATCCAATTCTTTATAGTTTCAAGGCAGACTTCCAGGAACTCTGTTCCTTATTTAAAACATCAGTGACATCTCTTCACTACAAAGATTCACGAGCACCAATAGGAAAACATGGTAGTTCATACTTAGGAGTGCAGCTAGTACTTGGGCATAGCTCTGATGTCACAGAATCATGGAATGGTTTGGGTTGGAAGGGACCTTAAAGATTATGTCATTCCACCCCAGCCATGGGCAGGGACACGTTCCACTAGGACCCTGTTTCTCCAAGTCCCGACCAACCTGGCCTTGGGCACTTCCAGGGATGGGGCAGACACAGCGTCTCTGGGCAAGTCATGGAAGTTTTGTAAAGTGTTAATTCATGGTTACTCATATTTCAATCAATTGATAATTTAATATGCAGATCAAGTGGATAAATTGCCTCACTACACTTAAATCAGTATCTGAAGATGATCCATCTGACGCTTACCTACTGCTGGCTTCTGCTGGGGACAGCAAGGCAGACTGAGTCACCATTAAGGTATCAACTGGCAAGCCAAGGCCACGCTGAAGGTCTCCAGTCTGATGAGCATTGATAATTGTTCTGGCCAAACTCTTCAAGCTGTCACTTGTCAACTCATTTCTCGGATGACCCGGCAGATCACCCAGCTCAATGATCAGCACTCTTGACGGACCAGCCCCATCAGATGGATGCAGAGCTCGGGTGATCCCTGGTTGTGTCCCCTCTTCCTGTGGGCCACACCTGCTAGGAAAGGCTGTGCAAAATGCCATGTTAGGGCAGTGATACCTCTTTTTGCTGGCATTGGCTGAGATTACCTTCAGCATGCTTTCACCTCCCAGCACTTGATGGGCTACTCGGACTTGGTCACGACCAACCTTCAAGAAATCAGCCAATCGACGTGTTATGGTTGCCTCACCGCCTTCCCCAACAGCCTCAGTTACAGTGAAAGCCACAAGAAGGGAAAGGCCAGCAATTATTTCTACAGGTTCCTTCTCATGGAGGAGAACATAGAGTAGGTTGTCCTCAAAGCTGAAGTAATTGGCTCCTGCCCCTGCGTTCAGTGAAAAGGAAGATGGGGTCGGAGAGACATAATTCCCTCGGAGAAAAACACGAAGGCTGAGGGGTTCGGTGTAGAATATGGCCAGGGGCAGCCTGGTTGTGTTTTGGCCACTGAGGAGGTAGAGTTTGAAAGCCAGAGGTGCCAGGTCTGGGAAGCAAATCGTAGTGAGTTTGGTGGAGGGCAGAACAGAGGAGAAAGTAGAACGATGCTCCGCAGAGTAACACAAAGTGTGTGATGTCTCATCACTGAAGGTATCCATAAAGCTGCCAGTCATTGTTACCACTGGGAACAGTCTCTGGCTGTCCACGCTGGAGTCCAAGTTTTCTAAGATGACAAGTGCATGATCTGTCTGTTTGCAGAAGTAGGCCTGTACTGAGGGCTTGAAGATGCACTTACTGTCATCCCTGTAAATTCCTGGAAGAGAATAAAGGGAGATGACAAAAAAAATTAATAGTTTCAGGCATCATCTCGACTTCTTTTTTTAATAGCTGCTTATTTTTCCACTCTGAGCTCAAAGTCACTTTTGTCAGTGCTAAAACTTCACATAGTTTTAAGAGATTCCTGGACACTAAAGGGATATTAAATAGGTAGAAACAACATCTACCTCTAGGTGTCCTGGAGTTGAAAATGATTGAAGACTGCTAACAAATGTAGAGAAGCATCACATACACTTACCTTGTTCTTTCTAGGTATCAAATTATGGCCACCATCGAAAGAGCAGATATGATAGACAATGACAATATCAAATTTAACCCTGACTTTTGTCAGTTTTATGCCATTCCCCCTTGTCCTGTCACTCCATACCCTTGCCAAAAGTCCTGAAAGGTGCTATAAGTTTACAGTGTGCTCCATGTGACCAAACACAGGTCTCTGCTTTAAGATGAGAGAAATTGTGCCTCAGGCTGTAACCACAAGATCACCACTTATTATGCAGAGAGAATAAAAGTGAATGAGTTCAGATACGGGCACCAAAACCAAAAAGATTTCTGCCTGGAGCACCTATGGAAAAGATGTGTGTTTCTGTTTTTCCTTCCTCTCTTGAAAATAAAATCAAAGGACGAATTTGCTGCTGTAGCCAGCTAGAATCCTCCTTCCCTCACCCAGCCTGCCCCTTCCTTGGTCAGCTGTGCTCACAAATGTGTTAGGCAAAGTGTGACCAATGTCCAAACTAACTCTGTGCTCCTCATTCAGCACCTCTGGGGACATGTATTCAGTTCACATAAAAAAATAAGGGACAGCAGCATCCTCAACAGTCACAAACTTCTGGACAAATAAAAGGACATTCCCCTTATCAAGGACATATTGTTTGAAAATTTCTACTAGATAAAAATAGCAGACTCCTGGAAAAGAGGTGAACTATGAGAAGTGTTGGATGGGACTCTGAGCAATGTGGTCCAGTGGAAGATGCCCCTGCCCATGGCAGGACTGTTGAAGCTGGGTAATATTTAAGGTCACTTCCCACCCAAGCCATTCTATGAGTCTAGTAAATGATTCAGGGCACTGCCTTTAGTTACATCTCCAAACCTGGATCCTGCAGGTACTTTCCTGTTATGTATTTCCAGGGGAATCCTCATGTGCAGACTGTGGTCTGTGAGCATTCCCCAGGATGAGCTCTCCCTCTGCATGTCACCGAGGGAAGCAATGGAATTACATAAATGTCAAGCTCTGCTCAGCGAGGATGTCCAAGTGAGATGAGATCTGTACAAACCCCCCTATTTTTAGACACCAGCTTACAAAATTACTTCCCTTTTCTTGCCTTTCCATTTATTATTTTTTCGCTTTATCAGTGTATTTTGCTGTCGATGTGTGCTGGAGGCAAAGGGAGAGAGAGAGGCAAATCCGTTCGGCAGCAGAAGTGGAAGCACTGCGCTCGGAGACATTGGAATTGTCCCGGAGCGCTGGGAGGACGCGCCGTGCCGCCGGCAGCCTGCCCACAGAGGCTGACACATCTCGTCCTCCGCTCTCCCGGAAACACCCCATCTCCCCCTGGTGACATTTCTCATGTCTACAAATGGGATTGGGTGATATTTCGTGATTTCCCAGAACTTTTCCTTTGCCTGCCTTGCCAAGTGGGTTGGCTTGGTTTCCTGCACACACACACACACACACACACCCACACACACACACACACATATGCATTGTTGCTCGTCTCCTTCCAAATGGCCTTATCTGCCAGTCACAATTTCTGCAGCCTGCAATTTCGATCACTTTTAAATGAAACCCATGCTGGCCTTAGTAATCATAATGTCATTTACAATTTACCACAAAACACGTTTATTCGGTTAGTAGCACATTGGAGAAAGAGAACTCCATATGAACTCGCCACCGAAGCCCTAATCTGATTATTTCCTCATGAAAATCCAAGCAGGGGTGCTTGTAAGAGGGGTCTGAGAGGGGAAGAAAAAAGTGAGTCCTGGCCACAGCTGACTCTCATAATCAATGTGAATAGATAAGTGACGCGGTGTGCCGCGGCCAGCAGCTAATCTGCCCCAGGGCTTTCCTCTAAAAAAGGCCAGAGTGGACAGGACTTAATAAATACTGAGTGACCACTGAATATTGAGCTGACATGTGCTGTTTACATTGGTGATGAACAATAACAGTGATAAATTCCAGAAGCATCGCCCCGCAATGGGTGAAATTAGATTAAACAGGTTCTATTTGTATGTGTTTGCACACACACACACACGTGTGTGAGAGCGAGAACAAAATGGGGAAAAAGGAAAGAGCCAGCCATAGTCCATACAAATGTGTGGGAAAGATGGAGAAGAGATTCCCATCTGTAGCAATGTGTGCATGGGTGAGGTTGAACATCACGCTGGGATCGTCATGCACCCCGGCAGAGGAAGCGGACGTGTGTGCTTTGGGTTCATGCACTCACCTGTGGGTCCTGCTCCACACAAGGGAGAGAAATGATGCATGGAGGGGGTGTGTGTGTGTGTGTGTGTGTGTTCATCCTCTGCAGATAATTCCACCACCTCAGCGAGCAGACTGCTTTCTGCAGGTCCCCCCATCACCAAGCCAAATGTATTATTTATTTATATACGTAAACACACCAGCACATACATCTAGATGAGATTTTAGCACTCAGGTTGCTTCTAGGGCTTCTGACAAATATTAACTTTGTGTCAATATTTGTCCTTCCTGTCGTGAAATGAGGATTTTCCACCTCATTTCACATTTGAAAAGAAAAATGCGCCGAGAGGGCCCTCTTTGCTTAGGAAAAAAACCCCACCACCACCACCACCACCATCTCATATCCTTTATTTAGAAAAATGGAGAGAAGTGGAAGGAGGGAAGAGCATTTTTTAAAATAGATATTTTGACTTAAAGGCACATAGGGTCCTTTACAAGTCTCCTGCCTTTTCCCTTGTTCTCCAATGCCAAATAAATAAAATAAAATAAATTCTACATTTAAAATTGAATGAAATACATCAACATTAATGATTTTCCCCTTCAGGTTAACACCACCATTTGCTTCAATAATTTTTACCCATTTCGTGATAGATTTCACAATTCATGGTACAAGGAAAAATAGAGTCTTTTTTTGACAAAAACAAAAGGCAATGTCACTTTTTTATCAAAATAAAATAAATCTCCCACAATTTTCTTTCCATCTGACTGGATTTGCCCGTCAGTTATTTCTAATTTAACTACAATTATAGCTACAAAATATAAAAACAAGGAGGGGAGGAAGGGGGAGGGGAGAGATAAATGGGACACTGTTTAGAAATTGCGATTCATTGGCCTTGGGCTGGCCAGCACATATCTTTGCTGAGGGGGAAATATTCATCAGCATTAACTGTTCCTTTTGACCTGCTGACATTCAAATGAGAAATAAAGAAAAAAATAAAAAGAAAAAAAGGCCCAGGAGTAGCACCTTAGAAATCTAGAAAAGGTAAATTGCTCTGAGTTCAGTCGCACAGGAAGGCACAGAGGCCCAGATGCTTCTCAAGTGTTTGTGTATAAATGTTCTGGTTTGGGCTCAGGCAGAGTTACTTTTCTTCACAGTAGATGCTATGTGCTGTGTTTTGGATTTGTTCTGAAAACAGTGCTAATTACACAGAGACGTTTTCATTATTCTGAGCAGGGCTTGCACTGACTTGAGGCCTTTTCTGCTCCTCACCCCATCAGCAAGTGGGCTGGGGGTACACAGGGGCTTGGGAGAGGACACAGCCAGGACAGCTGACCCCAAGTGACCCAAGGTATATCTCAAACCTTATGAAATCATATCCAGCATATAAAGCTGGGGGAAGAAGGAAGGAAAGGACTCCTGGAGTGATGGTACTTGTCTCCCCAAGTCACTGTTCCCTGTGATGAAGCCCCATTGGGATGGCTGAACACCTGCCTGCCCATGGGAAATGGTGAATTAATTTCTTGTTTTGCTTTGCTTGCTTACACAACTTTTACTTTCCCAGTTTATCTGTGTTTATCTCAAGCTACAAGTTTTCTCCCCCATCCCACCAGGGCAGAGTGAGTGAGGGGCTGTGTGGGGTTGAGTTTTCAGCTGGGGTTAAACCATGAGAACACACACACATAAATATATACACTCATAGCAGGGACCATGTAAATAAAAACAGAGTGACTGCTTTAGGCTGTCAATTTTTTCTTTTAAAGAAAATTATTTTGTAAGGAAATGAGTGTCATAGCGTCACACTGTGTGCGGGTTTTATGTTCTCCTGTATATCGTTCCTCTATAAAAAACTTTGAAGCCCCCTAACTAATTTTAGTCACATTTGTGGACTCAAAGGTACTATGTTCCTCCTAGGTTTGTAAAAGTAAGTGCCTAAGCAGAGAAGAGAGAATTAAAAGTTCTTCTTTTGAACGAAGTTCCATAGTAAAACTCTTCTTACACATCCCAGGATCTGCATTCACCCTTCCCTTTCACATACAAATCCAAAGTAAGACAGGTGTATTGCATGAAATATTTGCTCTTGCATTCATTGTGTGCATGCTTTGATATGGCCAAACACGTTGCAACTATTTTTTTCACTGTAAAATCAAGTGTTATCTGCCTCTTTCATATAGTTATATATTTTTATGTTTGCATCAACCCTTCAGAGCTCCCCATGCCTGAGAGGTAAGGCACATATGTTGCAGATGACAATATATCTCTCCAAGTCATAAACAATAAATTCCAGTTTTCCACTTCCCAGAGACTATACTAATAACTCATTCTTGACCTTAAGGCATCAGGACACAAGTAAAGCCTTAAGAAGAGAGACCAGAAACTCTCTGAGGTCAGGATGATCTCCAACAGGGATCAAAAAAGTATGGGAACAAAGCATGCATATGACAATGTTCACCCAAAATGCTCCTCAAGCTTTCACTGATTTACAGATCAGGAACCTCTTGAGTCAGAGAGATCACTGGTGGTCTTTGTATTTGAGAAAAAATACCAGACCTGTCTCACAAAACCACAAAAATTTGGGGAGAATAACCTAGCCAGGAGGAAGTATCTTGAACCCTCTCAAAGGAAGTGGGTCAGTAAATCTGGAAGCGCCCTTTAGTGAGGTTGCCCAGAACAGATTGGATTAAAGGTTGTTCCTTACGGTGCCACAAATCTTCTGAATTTCAAGGTAACACAGCTGGAAGTACCTTGGCCATCTGTGTCCAGAAGACTTGGCTGGAACTGAGCTGTCAGAGCATTTTATCCATCAAAAGTTATAAAATAATCAGTGCCAAGTCCAGGTCCTAGTCCCTGAAACCACCTAGCATGATACTCCCATAGTTTTAAAGTCATTGACCATCCAAAAGACAGTGGTCACCTCCAAACTGCCCTTTTGAACTGGCTCCTGACTTGTGCTAATTTTTGAAAAGTGTCCAGAAGTTTTCTTGGACAATGCTGGGTTTCCTGGGACCAAACTGGGCTTGGAGCTGTACTGTTGATGCAGCAGAAAGCTCCAGTGTCCACATCCCAGTGCTGCTTCATTTGTAGAGGCCCATTCCTGCTACTGTCAGCACTGGTCCAGAGCAGCTTATCCATCATTTGATTAAACTTAATCAGAAAGACACAATTAGAAAGGATTTTTGTCTGCATTATCATTAATGACTAGAGAACTTTAGTCATTTTAGCCATCCTGACGCCACAAAAGTCCCCACAGATCTTATTTCAGGAACAAATCCAATGCAGTGACAAAAGTGTTACCTGACATTATGTTGTGCATGGAGACAAAAATGGTTGAACATCCCTGACTGGAGCTTTTAGAGGTTCTCATGAAGCAGGTAAGACAAACAATTCCCACAAACCTCTTGAAGCCATCAACCATTGCCCAAAGAACTAATATCTGGGTGTGAGACAGATCCTGTCTCCCAGGAAAGACAATTAAAAGAGAAAAATGCAAGGAGACACCTCTTTTGGTCCAAATTATTTCACCTTTGAAAAATGTGCTGTTCTGCAAGTATCAGTTTTTTTTCTTGAGTCACTACTAAAGCTTTTCCCATTTTATTTCCCTTGAAGATGATCCTGGTTTCCTTTAGGTGTATTTGAAAGGACTTTTTTCCCCTCCTGACCAGTAAACTCATTGAGTGAAGCTTTGGTTAAACTGATATCTGTAGCTACACATGAAGGTGAGGGGCAGCAAACAGCAGAGCCTTGGCCAGTGCAATTCCAGTCACCTTCTCTCTGGCCTGGGCATGATAAAACTAACACCACCACCACCACCACCTGAAAGCAGAACAGCAATTTTGTCAGATGCCAGACCTAAAAATGAATGTGGCTGTGCCATGCACTGCTCTGAGCTGTGGATATAATGAGTTTTGAATGGGAAGTCCCGGACACAATAAATCTGTGCCATATGTGACCATTTCCTGTGTCAGTTCCTTTCTCATAACCAGTGGAGGCTTCGCCCTCCCCCTCACTTTCCCTTTCATGACCCCACACCAGGGCTCTGAAATCTTTCAGGGTTGCTTTTGGGCCCCAGGCCTTTCCACAGCAGTTGCATAAATAAATGAGTTTGACAGCAAACATCATAATGGTTACGGTAATTTGTGCTCCACACAAGTGCTTGTGCTGCTCACTGGAGAAATGGGGGAGGAAAGAGCTCTTTTTGTTACCACAAACAAAAGTATGTTCTCTGACAAGTGGTGAAAGAATTAGTCAAATAAACTTGAACTTTATTCAGTCCATCACTGTTATGGATGGGGAGGTTCTCAGCTTCGTTTTCCCTCCTTGGCCTGAAGTCACTGCAAAGACAAATCATCCTTTTCTTCCACAAAAATAAAGTTAGGGCATAAAATGAACTGCCTCAAAATAAAATTTTCAGGGAACTTCGCTTTACTGCTATTATTATTATCATTTCTTCCCAATGAGAACAGTTCTTTCGTCCTGGGAACTGACTCACAAAGAGACTGAATGATTTTCCATTAGAAGTGGGCTAGAGGGAAAATGCCAAATACCTGCAGATTTTGGAAATACTTGGGTTAGGTTAAGCTTTTAAATTACAGTAATTTTTTTTAAAAATAGGTGGACAGAACAGAACCTAACATTTGTGCTATTTTTTCCCATTTTTATTCATTAACAAATCACACATTTTGATTAAAAAGCAAATGTTTACTAACTTTTCAGCTTTCCCTGAGAAATTATATTTTTGGTCTGTGTAAATTTTTTCTGTTAAACTATATTATCAAACTCCCCCCTTTTTTTTTCCAAGCAATACCATTTAAAAAAAACATATTTCACATATCCCAATTTCAGCCCAGAAAGACTGCAGACATTTCAGTTATTATATTAAAGGGCATAATTAGTTTATAGAAGTTTTATAAAAATTCTTAGGAAGGAAGATTGTTTTCCCATGTCCAATGCAGAGAGAACAAAATACAGGTATTAATATTTTAACCAGAGAGGCTTAGGTTGACAACTAGAAAATCATCTTTCTAGTAAAAGAGAAAAATATGTATATAAGTAGCAAGAGGTTGAAACCAACTGATTAGGAACCTGCTGGAACTAACACAAATGAAGGATTTTTTTTGGCAGTTTATATTAATTTATTTTGGGAGCATTGTAATTACAAATATCACACTGGAGCTTAGTTTCTTTCTTTCTTTCTTTTCTTTCTTTCTTTCTTTCTTTCTTTCTTTCTTTCTTTCTTTCTTTCTTTCTTTCTTTCTTTCTTTCTTTTTCTTTCATTTATTTCTCTGTCTTCCTTTCCCCAAGTCATAAAAAAATGTTAAAATCTTACTTGCACCTGCCTTGGCTGAAGGTGCAGTCTTAGAGCCTGTGCTTGTGACAGAAAGGTTCACAAGCACAGGAGTCCCTGTGACATTATTAGGGTGATTTTCAGCAATATTAGTCCTGTATGGGCTGTGGACTTGAATCTGAAAGCAGAAGGATTTCATTATGGGTACAGACAGCTATATTATGCCATGACATATTTATGACAATGAACAGTAATGGGAGGCAAGTATTTTAAGCCTTGGAAGTCGAAATTAATCTGAGAGCATAGTGCAGAATCTGAACACCTATGAAAACATATTGAAGAGCTAAAATCTGAGACACAAAGGCTACAGTCATTATCTGAGCACATAGAATGGGATTCATCACATTAATCCTAGCTGCCTAAATGTTAAGCATCTAGTCTAAGCTAATTGTCTGGTCCAAGCTGTTCATCTAGACAATAATCATTAGAGAGAGGGACAGGAGAGACTTTTAGAGGGTCATTCATTCCTGCTTTGCTTTGGATGGTATCTGTCTCTGCTGGCTATATGGGGAACCTAGAAAGATATTTCGGACTGAAGGCCTGTCTTTAGAATCAGAGAATCACAGAACCATTAAGTGTGGGAAAGATCTCCAAGATCATCAAGTCCAACCTTTGACCCATCACCACCTTGCCATTAAACCATAGCACCAAGTGCCTCTGACATTAGGCAAATTGAGCCCAAGCGCTAATGATTTTGCTAATGAGGCTTGGGAACAGCCAGGCCAATTGGTGTTCGTGTTCTGAAACGAGTGGGAAATGACAGCTCTGTACACACCTCTAAGTAATCATCTTCTCCAGTTATGAACAAGGGGAAAGAGGGAAAGAAGGGAGATGAAGCCACTACCATCAATTTAAAAAATAAGAAAGAAAGCTCCCCTACCCCTGACAGAGATATACACAGGTTACAAACACAATTTTGAGAAAGACCTTGAAAAAGATCAACCTCTGCCTTTGGCTTTTGAGGCTCTGATGGCCAAGCAATGGGATCCAGGAACTCCCACATGTGCCTGGTGCAGTCACCCTGCCAAACCAAGGCTGTGCCTGCTCCTGAACAGTGCAGCTCCCACAGGAAACAGAGGGGCCCTCAGCAAAATACCTTGGAAAGCACAGAATTAGGGAATTTATCCAAAAAGAGGTGAGCAAACATAACACCCCAAAAATTATTTTTAACCACTGGAATGAACATGGATGCAGGGATGGAAGGAGACTGGTTTCAAACACCACTTCCAAGAAAATCAAATGTGTCTGCAGGTATAGTCCTAAATACCATGCCTACATTGAATCTTACGAAAAAAAATAGGTCAGATGAGATTTCCAGAGGTCATATATTTCAAACTTTAGCTCAGAGCAAGGCTAAATACAAAGTTACATCAGGTTTCTAAATGTTTTGTCACAGATCATCGTATATCTGGATTTTAGGCTTATATATATTTCCTAGGACAAAACTCCCAGGTTAGAGTATGCCCAGAGGAGCTGCCAGGGTTGAAAATCACTTGGAGAAGATCTGTGATCCCACTGCCACTTTCATCCATAACTTAACATGCTTGCAAGATGGTTTGAAGAAGTTCTGAGGATTGATTTTTTGCAAATAGTTGTTATACCTATATGTGGTTGTTTTCGGTAGTCCAGGGTTTGTTTCTTGTCCCATCCCAAGCCTTCTGGACTGCTCCAACAGGAAAAGGGTAGGTTTGGAGGTGGAACTTCTCTTGTACTTTACCACATAGTGTTCTTCACCTTCACATAAATATGAATGGAGAGAGTCACACTGATCCTGGTTGTGGGGTGTGATGCTCATGGAGAAAAATAATAACTATACTGGTGGAGCACTGGAAACACCCACCAGTCTTGATTGCCCTGCTCTAACGAGTAAGGATCACCTCCTTTACATTTTTTTCCAGACTTACGAGTGAGCTGTTTGAAATTTCAGACAGCCCTCGGAGTTATTTTGGCCAGGGAGTATATTTAAAACTCATTGTGCCTAATGTTGTCTTTCTACAATTGAGAAGTAATCAGGAAAGACGTGAAAATAAATAGACAAGTGAGAGGCAAAATGAAATATGAAGTGGCTAGAAAGGAGTCTGCTCTCTAATGTATTTTTTCAGCTTATTATTGTAAAAGCCCAGAGCAAAAGAGTAGCTTTGAAGAGTCTTTTGTTAATAGTGGAAAGGTTGTCTTTATATTTTTCTTAACTTTTTATTTATTAACCATGCTGCACAGGGTACTTCCATAAGTGATGGCCAAGTTTCAGGTTACAGGGACTTGTTTAGTCTGAAAACATCCCAGGCTGCAATGGGAAGCAGAAAAGAGAAGTGACAGCCCATTTTATGGTGCTAGAAGGAAGTAAAACTGAAGCCCATTTGTTCTCTGCTTTTCTCTGTAATTTCTGGTCATTGAGCTTGCAAAGGTTTGGACGTCCCTGTTTGGATGGTTCAAATGCATTCCCAGCAGGCCACTTCCTCAGGTGGTCTAGTTGATGGCAGCATGAGGCCAATGTAAAACAGCTGATGTGTTGACCCTATCTGACAATAAAATTATAAAGCTACATTCCTACGTGGGTCAACCCTCCAGCTCATTGTGAAAAATAAAAGATAACTGTTGCTGAGGGCACTTACCGTATGCTGAAGCCCTAAAACATGGCAGTCAATAAAATTTTTGAGACTCTTGGTTTGGGATTCTGTGTATTTATTTGTGTATTTATTTATTTATCATTGCCCTGATTATGGGGCTAAGCATAAAAATATTCAATTTCTACAAAACTTTATCAAAGCTGTCAGGTGAGAAAAAATTATCTGTGCACAGGAAACCAGAGAGGTGCATTAAGCAGGTTTACTTCTTTGAGAGTTTTTAGTGCTTTAGCACCAGGAAAAATAAAAACAAAACTAAAGCACAGATACAGAGTTAGGATAGGCAGAGCAATACAGGATTCTCCAAGGCTGCTTGGCTCAGGCATCCTGCTGGAGTTTAAAGGATGCCCTTCATGTGTAATAGTCTACATTAACCAACTTTCAGGAAGAGAATTATTGGTATGGACAATTTTATAATCTGGTTTGTTGGGGTTTTTTTTGGTATAACACCAGCATTGCAGACAGATACGTAGACAAACACCAACATGATTTTCACTTAATTATTCCATGGCATCAAAAATATCAGAACACATTTAATTTTCTGGACACACCAATTGAAAAGCTCAGCTAAAAAGCTCTCAGCAGGAACCTCCACAGGCCTTTCTGCTGGTTTGCGCCATCAGGGAGTGTCTTTCAGTGCCATGAAGAGCCAAGACATTTTGGAGAGCCTTCAAAGAGCCTATCTGGCAGGGTTTGTTCAGTTTTCACCAGCCTTATCTGGCAGTCACAGGGGACAGCAAGCTGAAGCCCCATAGAAGGTGTTTGTATCCCACTAGGATGCAAAGACTGATTCCAGAGTCAGAGTACACTGAGTGCTACATACTAAGATTAATCCAGCAGGTAAAAAATTGGTCCAAGCCATTTCCAAACCTGCATTGCCTTGTTAGACAATCTGGGCTATAACCACACTCCCCGAAAGCCACAGAAATTCTGTTTGTGTATAATTCCCCTGGGGAAGAGCTTTCAGCAGAGATCTCCCTTTCCAACCCAAATCCTGCCCAAAAGGATGGTATTTTATGTCAAGCATATGTTGTCAAAAATGAATTCCCATTTTCTTGTGCATTATGTCTCCCTGAGGTTCCAAAATGGTTAATAATTCTGGCAACACTACAGTCAGTAACCTGAATGCCCAACCAGAAGGATGTGCTGTGGAAAGCATCCCTGTATTGCCAGACATTGAGGGGAGGAGAAATATAAGGGAATTTTGACTTTTTTCCCCCGTTTTTTTCTCATGGCTCACATGGAGCAGGAGCTCAGACAGAGAGGCCTCAGAAGTAGAGGTCTGAATTTAATAAAGCTGTCTGGGGGGAGGCAGACAGAGAAGAGAAGATCCTGGAGATAAGAGAGGCAGAGAAAGGAAGAGAGGAAAAGAAAGGACATTACAGCTGGCTGGTGATGGCTGTGCCCTTTCAGACTCAAGTGGGCGGAAGTGAAATATTTGTTTAAGAGGCAGGACACCAGATCATTATGGAAAGAACAAGAAAAAAAGAAAAAAGAATATTTTATGGTTAGACCATTAATTTCCATGCCACTGTAATAAGGATAGGCCAAAGGCAAAGGAAGGCAAGGATAATGGCAAGATGCTGTAAGGTAATTAATAGGACTGCTTGATTTCACCAAAATTTTGGGGGTTATTGGAATGACCCTTTAAATTCAGTGCAGTTACTCCTATTGTATGCAAGAAGTTAGACCCCTGCTTAGGAAAATAACATCTTTCAAGGTAACAATTCCACAGATTAGCAAAGCCAGAGGATCTCTTTTCTTCCCCACTTCTTCAACCTTTCTCCCAATTCAGCTTGAAGAATAAAAGTCAATTCAGGGGGAGCAGGGAGAAGGAGGTAGCTCATCTCATCCCCACTGACACAGCCCTCTCCACTAAGGTACCAAGTTGGCTTCCTTATAGTAAAAATTAGTAAATGCACTGCCAAAGTTCCCATCTAGGGATGTTTTTTTTTCTTTTCTTTTCCATAAGATTCTGCTTGTTAGAAAAACCAAAAAGACACCAGAGGGAAAATAAATGCAGATACATTTTTAATGCATGCATTTAATTTTCAGAACATGGTGGGCACTTCAGTGCTGGGTGTTGGAACTGCAAGGGAGAATTTATCTAATCAGTCCTCCGTGTCCCGGCTTCATTGACATAATGTGGTCCTGCCGATTAAAGCACTCGAATCTCTGCCTTTTCCTTCTCTTTCATACCAAAATTATTGATGTGCTTTGTACAATGTGTAATTGCCATTATTGTATATGTGCCTGGAGCATGTGCAGCGCTGAAATTGAAATAAATAAGCAAACAAAAATCATACGATAGCGAGTCTCTGATTGTATGATGGGGGTTGGTGCCATGGTATCATGAGCTGAAAATAGGATTTCATACTGCTGTGACTAGTTTTGATAGAGGGAGATTTGATAAGACTGGAAGAAAGGCTGCTGTGATGCTCCAGCCTGACCTCCTCTTTTCATATAGCACAGACCCCCAGCAAACACCCAAATCAAAGCACCTCTTTTAGCATCCCAGGTCTGAGCCTCACCATCCAGGGATTTCACCGGAGAAGTCCTGATTTGCATCACCTGAGGATCTTGCCCAGTATCACACACTCACTTTTGCTCCATCTCTTTCTCTCTCTCTCATAGTCACGCAGTAGTTTTGTTCTTTACATTTAATTTATGCAAGCAAGGCACAGAATACATTTCAGTAACGCCAATTAGATACGCACTAATTTCTACTCTGTGAAATAGCAGTAAGTAATTAATCAGAATTTTGATCACAACTCAGTTGGCAATTCTAATTGCACTTGTCATTTCCACAGCAAATACAGAATCATTATCTTTTTCGCCGAGTCCTCTCTTCCTAATCATCCAGGGTGCTAGAAGCAAAACATTTCCAAGAACTAGATATTGTCTCTATCAACCAGCAACCTTAATACCTTTGGACTGAGGGTTAGTGGGTTCAGTCCGTGGCTGTGTTTTATTTCAAGCTTCATCATAATTTTAAAGGGAATAGCTAGTGGCAGGCTGGCTGCTTGCCTGCGGGAGGGGGGATTCTGCCTCATGAAATTATGAGGAAGGATAAAAGCTAGCAGCTCACTCCATTAAAAACCTTCTGGGAGAGCACTAAAGACGCCTGACCTTTGCACAAGCATCCAGCAGGCATCCGAGGGACATATGGACGTTGATCAGATCTGTGCCATCACAGCCCGCCCCGCATCTCGGAGGCACCACATCCTCGTCTCACCTCCAGGCACTTCCAGGCATCCCAGGAGCAAAAGGGATGATCAGGGGAGATCAGTACCCCGTGTTTCACCGGAACAGTGCTTCCATGACTGTTTAGGGATCATCCTGATGATCTGTGCGACCTGACAGGGCCGGTCTGGAGTGAGAATGGCTAAGATTACCTGCCTGGATAGTGTTATGGCCAGGGGTCTGGGGGGACAGGACTCCCCTTTGCTGTTTTCCAAAAAGCTGTCAGTGAGATCCTCCTCAGATGGCTTAGAGGAAGGGAGAAAGCAAGCAGGAAGAGAACATTTAGGAACTGAACCCTACACCAGGTCCAGCCTTCAATTCCAGCATGGCAATTCATCTTCTCCTGCTGCTGGAAAAAAGGGTTTCCAGAGACCTGACAGCTACAGTCCAGTCTAGTAATCAGATTCTTCATGTAATTCAAGACTAGGTGGTTAGTATTTTCCCACATAATCTCAAAATATACACAGGAAGTTTTGGTACAACCACCAAAACTGAGACGTCAATTCTGTCACTTTAATAATCAGTGAAAAGACATTTACAAGAAGTGTAAAGAAACTTTATGCAAGAAGTCTCTGCACCGAATATGTTGTGAACCAGAATAGTTCTGCTTCTACCCTTACATACAATTTGAGCAAGTAACATCAATGAAAAGGGCCAGTTTGGAGGCTGTCCAAGCATCTCCTGTACTCCTCAAATCATTCTCCTCCCTGCCCTAAGCAGCAGAAATCACTGAAAGAGCAGGAGGAATTCACTCAGCCCTTTTCTTTGCTTCCTCAGGGTTTATTTTGCCAGTGCTCTTCCTTTTATTCCATATTTGAGGGATCAATAGGAAGGATTTGACAGGAACTGTAACCTGTCAGAACTCTTCTACCCTTAGAGACCAGACTACACCCATAGGAAGGGGGAGTAACTCTCAGTGTTAATGATGCCAGTGGGGACTGAAGAGGGTCAAAACATCTCAGAACTTAGCTATGAGCATTGAAGTCAGGAACAACATCTGAGATTTTGGTGGGCTGAATTTCTTTCACAAAGGACAGAAAAATACAAACAGAATAAATGTCTGAACTGCCACAGAGACTTTTCTTCAGCTGGGGTTGGGGTGGGGATGGTATGTTAAACATGCTGTCCATGATGAAAAGTCTCAAAAGCTTGAATCATACATTTTCCAGGCTCAACTCCACCTTCTGGGACACAGTGGGACACCGACATTTTCCATTTGTTTCTAAAAGATATACAATGAGACTATGTCCACACTTATGAAGGTTTTTGCCTTAGCCCTACTACTCAATCACATATATTTTACATTCCCAGAAAAATGTTCGGCATGTTTTTTTGTCTAGGTCAACCAGCACTGACCAAAACAGTGTCTAGGAGCTGTCTGCGGCTTAATGTGATTTGTGACCATCCCAATTTGGATGCCACCAATCTGGTCTGGAGGAAAAGGGATTTTAATAATTATACATATGGCCACACTAAGAGTTGGCCATGGGCTGGGACACCTTCCACTAGACCAGCTTGCTCAAAGCCCCATCCTGGTCTTGAACACCCAGCGGGGTGAGGATATGTCAAAAAATGTAACACTTAAACTGCAAAAGAGAAGGGATGCCTTTAAATTCACTATAGTCAGGTTTGCTTAATCAATGCAGAGTGGGAAAATGAAACAGCAGCTCTTGGAACCTGAGCATCTTTGAAGACTGAGTAAACCCACACAGCACAGATTTATGAAGACAGCAGATCACGTCCCAGATTAGTTACAGCAGCCAAAAGGAAAAAATAAGAGCTTTAAAACCAGAGGCAGCGGGATACAATCAGACTAGTGCAAAAAACATCAGCTTCAACACAGATATTTAAGTAATGGATGGTCCTGTAGAGACATTCTGGCTACATCTTCACTAGTAAATTAAATGTGCCCAGGAGTATTCCCAGACACCGAGGCCAACTGACATGATCTGGTTGCATTCATCTTTTAAACTATCTCAGCTTTAAAAAGAGGATGGATTCATCCAAGAGACCAACTGGGAATGCTCCTTGGCACACATAAATTCCCCGACTGCCCCAAGAACCCAAAATTTGTTTGGGAGAGCATTAATTAGCCCAGTACAAAAGCATGCCAGGGGCTGCGGTAAACAGTTTTGCAGCGCAGAGGATTGCATCTCTGTGTCATTTAATTTATCTTAGCATGGGCATGGCCCCTGTCCACGTGACCTTCTGACCCTGGAGAGTTCCTCTGTGCCCACAAACTTACCTACAAAACTTAAAAGGGGGCACAGGCCACATCAGTCAGAGAGGTATCCCAAGTCTAAGGAAATGGACAGGGAAACCTAGAGCCCAGATTATTTCTGGGCCACTTTGAGAGGAGTTCACACCCAGAGGAAAAGATCAAGCAGATGTGTGAAACATTTGGCCTTCTTTTGGCATTGTTGAAGGTTGCTGAACATCCTCACACTTTGTAAGGAATCACAGAATGGTTTGGGTTCAAGGGACCTTAAAGATCATCCAGTTCCAACCCCCTGCTATGGACAGGGACATCTTTCACTAGACACATTTTCTTGTACTAGAAAATTATTTAAAGTGAAAAAAACCAAAAACAATTTGTGGTCATTATTAAAACCTCTATTAATGAGGCAGGAAACCAAGTTTTTGCTGTGTGCCTTCCATTTATTGCAAGAGCAGGCTTCAAATTTGAGTGGAAGAGAAGGAACGGACAACTTAGTCACCTCCTGGCTGTTATTTCCCTGTGGAAAAAAGCCATAGATTGATAACAGCTGGGGAGAGACCTGCCTACCCACTGCACCTTAATTAGCACAAGGAGGATGGGTTTGGGAGGACTGGAGTCACCCCAGGAGCAAACCTGGGGATAATTTCCTGTCTCTACTCAATTTGTGTCTCTTTAGGTTGATGCAGCTGGACCAAACTCTTGTCTTCAATAATCACTTGTAATCTATGAGTTCAGTGAGGTTATGGCCACATTTAACTGTGGGAAATAGTCTGATGCATGGTGCCACCAAGTCAGCTCATCACGCGTGGACATCCCTCTAATCCAGATGCTCTGACAAACAGTGGATGAGAAATGTGTGCATAAATCTTCCCAAACACAATCTGTGTAAATCCTCTTACAGACACACTGAGCAAATACAAGAGGAGTGGGAATAGGTGAGGAGTGGCTACACCACCAGTGTTGTTAGAGAGAACACTCTGTTTTCTGTCCTTGTCTTGGATGAGGACTGTGAGCCTCAGTAAAACCTCCTGCTGTTTATTTTAACCGTATGACACGATGTGCACAGAAACACTTGCTCTGAGCACAGGCTCAGAGGCACGCAGGGCTGATCCAAGGCAGACTCCATCAGTGCCAGGAGCAGTGTGTCAGAAGCACAGGCTGGGGCTGTGTGTAAATGCACTCACCGAGAGCAGGACCACAGGAATGTGAGGTCAGACCCCTCAGGAGGACCCCAAGCAGATACAGTGTCATGAGCACCACCTCAGCCAACATACGTCTGTGCACAAGCGCACAAGGAACAGGACACAAATACATCATAGAACCACAGATTAAGAATCACAGAACAGTTAAGGTTGGAAAAGACCTCCAAGATCAACAAGTCCAACTTTCAACCAAATACTACCACACTCAGTAAACCATATAAAAAACCATCTCCCAGCCAAGGCAGAGGCAGAGCTGAGGAAAGAGGCAGACACTGCTGCCCAGTCTGAGAGCTGCCCTCAACAAGGACCAGGGACATATCTCGCCTCTTTGTTCCAACATCCCTTCCTCTTTTGATGCTCCACCAGTGGCTCTTTTTTTCCCTGTGAGCAGGAATCCATTGCACATTCACAACAGAGAAGACTGAAATTATTGTTGCTTCTCACTTGAGACTTTCTTTGCATCTCCTGTCTGTTTTGCGCCACAGTGCCCATGCCGGTGTTCAATGGAAAATCACCTGTATCAGGCTCATTATCGCCCTTTGCCAGGTGACTTGGGAGCAATGCACACACCTGAAAAGTGAGTGGAGGGTTGAGCTGATGCCTCCTGGCCTGAAGACATGGGGACAGGCAGGGGCACAGCCAGCACCAGGCTGGGTGACTCCAGAGCACGGTGCCCTTACAAGTAGCGCTTTGCCTGGAGGCCCATCCAGTTGAATCAGAAAAAAAAAGAACCATTAATTAACTTGACTTAAGAGACGGCTGATGCAGGGAAATGTGACCTTTTCTCTATGTCACATGCCACACGGATTTTAGCTTCCCTCTGATGCTTTGTCACTGCCAGTCCTTGTTTTTTAGATCACTGGATTGCAGGGGGGTGACGGTGACCAAAAGGATTGTGGCAGCAGGAGGACAGAAAGAGACAGCGTCACTATTCCATGATCTGTGCACCAAAGGCAGTAGAATCCTATTGTGATTCTACCATCTATTTACTTGCAAAGTAAATATATATATATATATATGGATGGATGGATGTATACTTTATTTCAGGTATTACAAACACATAACGTGGTGTATATTCAGTTAAAAAACACATTTAAGGTAGTTTTTTATTAAAAAAGCTAAGAATGGTATCAGCTTAAAAATTGCAGAATATAATAATTTAATCCCATTTAATTTTTGCATAAATGTGGTGACAACAGAAGAAGCTTTATGAGTTTTCACCAATCAGCTCAATGCATTGATGAAATGACCCCATCTACTTAAAATTTGATTAGCTGACCTCAGGGATTGGAGGGAAAATGATAACAGTAAAATCACAAAATCACTGACAAGTTTGGGTTGGAAGGGACCTTAAAGATCATCTTGTTCCACTCCCTGCCATGGGCAGGGACACTTTCCACCGGATCAGGTTGCTCCAAGCCCTGTCCAACGTGAGTCTGAGCACTGCCAGGGATGGAGAACCCAAAGTTTCTCTGGACAATCTCTGCATGTGCCTCACCTCCCTCTCAGGATAGAATTTTGTCCCAGTATCTACTCTAAACCTCCACTCTTTCAGTCAGAAAAAGGTGAATCTCTCTTCCAGATCTCACTGGAAAATCCAACTTTGATGCCTAGTGCTGTCCTCAGAAGGCCATGGTTTTGCACTGCTATATTTTCACCAGCAAAATGATGATGGATTCTTACAAAACCAGTTCAGAGAACATCACCACTGACCCCATGGGAAATAGGCTCCATGCAATTCTCTCTCCTAGATGTGGCTTCTTATTTGGTTTATACACTTGTAATCTTTGACATGAGTGTCTGAGTCTGAGCTTGGCTCCTTCAGCTGAGAGAAATCAACACCTTGCATGGGAAATGTATGCATCTTAGACACCAATTTTAGGGAGACAGAAATGATTTCAGATAGGCAAGATTAATCTTTTGAGTTTAACTGGAATGTCTCTTTGGAAAAGCAAGCTAATGTAACCCTTTTCACGACATTCAGGATACACCTACACCTTCTCCTTGGTGCACAGCAAGACCTGAGCCAGAGCCCACAGCAGCAATAAACCAAAAATTACAGGTCCTAGGAATAAGGGAAAAACAGCTTTCAGGGCACTCTGAGCCTCAGTCTGCTTGAAAACTTCACAGACTACAAGGAACCCCTGGACTGGTTGTCCATGTGTGACTGCAGGTATTTCTACGCTGCCATCATCTACCTGTGTGGTCTCTGTGGGGGTGAAAGGTGGATGGATCTGGGAGATCACCGGGTCCTGAGTTTCTCCACAGATCCTTATTTGAGAGTTGTTTCAACACAGACATTGAGATCAGAGGTGCAGGGTTTCATCCTCTGAACCAGAGATTTTTTTTTTGACCACATTGTTGAAAAAGAAAATACAAGGGAAAAACACTTCTCAAATTCCTTTGGATAACATTGGCAAGGAAAGACATGTCAATGGAATATCCACATATAGCTCATGTAGAGCAAAAAACCTCAGAATGGCTTAAAAAATGCTTTTCAATGTCCCATTAAATCACTGTGGCTTAAAGTATTGACCATTGGTTTGGAAACTTCTCTCGACAAAATGTAAGCTTTTATCACAGTGAAAACACTCCCGTTTTACTAAACAAACATGATGTGATCAGCAGTGGACCTCAGAAAATCCTCTCACATCTCATTATCCCACAGTTTAGATTATGGCTTTTATAGCTTGACTTCCTAATTCAACCACAGGATCAGCTCTGCTCCCCTCTGCCTCAGCCTTCACGATGTTAATTTATTATTTCTGTAACATGAAGAGCAGAGCAAAGGAATAGAACACGTTCCTATGACAATAAGTTAATTTTGATTTAACCTTCCAGTGCTTGCCATTGCAGCCATTAACACCTTGGTAGTTAAAATAGCAACACCAAGTAATCAAGCAATAAACTCAAGCAAAAAGCCTCCCGACAGTGCTGGTTGCATAATTTCCTGCAACACGAAGCGCTTCCCCTCTCATTCCTGTTGGCAAGATGCTCTTTCCATGCGAAATGGACTCTGTTGGATCTATGTGCCATGAAACACCTGTGAAAATGCATCTGAAAGTGAATTATGAGAACACAGGAATCTCTGGCTCTGTGATGATGCCTATGGTCTCCAGTCCCATTTACTACAGCATGATAGCTCCTAAAGAGCTGCAAACCTGCAGAGACTGAGGCAGTGACAGGAATTTGCAGATAAGGAGGAGTTGCATGATACATGTCTGCTCTTGCAGTTCAAGCAATCCAGGTTGCTCAGCTGATGGTACAATCCTATTTCTCTTTTCAAAACTGTTCTTCTCCTAGGCCTTCCATCACAGGAACATAAAATCATTAAAAGACCTCTAAGATCATGAAGCCCAAGCATCAACACAGCACCACCACCACGTTCACCATTAAACCAAATACCTCCAAACTCTTGGGCACATCTCACTGGTGGGATACAGAGGAAATCCTTGGACTTGATGTTGACTGCAGAAGCTTCAAAGAATAAACCAAAATTACTTATTGCCCTTTGATCTTCAGCCTCATCTTTTCCCTTTGCAGATCCCAGATACCTTCCTTGGACACTCCAAGCCAGATACTGAGATTTCCAGAGTGATATGGGAAATTGGGTCCCTGTGGTCCAACTCCTAATGAAGGCATTTGAGATTTAGACATATCCTTCCCCTGGGAATATTCATACAATCTTTTGCCAAGAGACTCAAGGTCACACAGATTTCACTTCTGGATCATCCCAGCTGAGGCAGACAGACTTTGATGATTCTTGTGGGTCCCTTACCAATCAGAATATTCTAACTTAGCCTAACACTGGGTCCTAGTGAATAGGTCACACTGAGGAAAAGACATAATACAACCAAGGAGATGTGGCCTCATGCTCACTGCACACCAGGAGCACAGGCAAAGCCACACTCTTCTTGCAAAGAGGACACAAGGACATCCTTCTTCTCACAAGGACAACTTTAAGGAAGGATCTGGGTTGGTTTTGGGTTAGGTTTGTTGAGAGGGTTTGGAATTTTTCTCTTTTTATCCCCTTCCCCTCCAAATTCTGGCCTAACCCTCTCAAAGAAAGGCACCTGAAAAAAGACACTTTGCTTTTCGAAAGACCTTAAGCACATCTGAATCCCACTGCAGCAATATTATTTCCCTAAGCAGCTCCCAGACTGTGAATATCAAAGCATACAAATTCAACACCCACAAAATAAGAAGAATAAGATAATAACCCTGAACAATGAGAAAATTGCACAAGTTCACTTTCCATGTCAGTATGCATTTCCCTTTAAGAATTTCCATTTCCCTTTAAGCAATTCTATTATTCACACATAGCATTTCTAATCATTCTTTCAAGTGTTTCTATGTAACTTATCAGGGTTTAATGAATGCCAGAATAAGCACTAGAGGGAAAATCCACATAACTGGACACTAACCCAAAGGTTTTAACAAGACCTCTACATTTTTCTCTTTTTAATATAATCTTTATTCAAGCATTTGCTGCTTTGATCAGAAATATGGCTTTTTTATTGGTATTATTATTGACTTTTTCCCACCCACCCTCTTGCCTAATCTACCATGCCATAACCTGTGAGCCTTCCAGGGTTGCAGTGAAGGGTTATTAGTTACAAAGGGCTTCTTTGGAAACCACATCTACATAAAATCTGTTAAAGTAAACAAATAAACTTCTGTACTGACTTCTACTGAACTGCGGCCCACACTCACTTTGCAGAGAACAGTAAAAAACACAGAAAACACCCAATATTGATACCTGAAAATGTTAGAGGACAGGAGTGACTTGTTCAGTCTGCAATACATGGAAGTATTTGCCATCAGTAAGAATTCCTAAGGATGACCTTGTGCCCAGAAGTTTCCAGTCACACAAATTCTGGGACATGTTGCCGCTGGAGGTTTGAATGGCCAAAAGAGTGGGTGAGGCAAGATACACAAACAAACAGTACAGGAATTTGTTTTACTTTCTGGTCAAACCATCCTGAATGAATGGCTGCTTTGGAAAACAGGGATATGAGAAAAGAAGTCAGATCATAAATGTTGGATATTCCTCCCAAAGCAACCACTGCCTCCAAAAATACACTAGAAACATGCTGAAACTTGACCCTGATTTTAAGCCAGTCTTGGAGCTCTGTAGGATTCCTGTTTGCACGACACTGTTGTGGGCAGACCTCTGCTTGTACTTGAGCTCTGGCTGGTTTTGGCTTCTCTTCTCTGGAATGCTCTTCAGGCATACATGGAGTCAGAACTTTTTCCAGAAAGCCTCAGCCTTTCCAAGAGCGAGGGATTATTTTTAGTTATGTGTGGTCACTGACTTCCACTGGGTTTCCTTCTTCCTTCAGACACAAATTTGAGTGGCTGAGGAAGTTTTTGTCCTTGGGATCTGGAGAGGGAATGGAGAAAGCAGGTTTCCCTCCCTGCACAAGGATCCAAACCAGTCACCTGAAGCAGATTGCTCCAGCAGCTGGGCAGAATAATTTCTCTAAACCTGACTGAGATGTCTTGCTCCGTGGTTTCAAACAGTAAGGGGAACATCATATTTTCCTGCAATGAAAAAATTACTTCTAGTGGTTCTACTTACAGCTCTAGTAGTTTATAATAACTTTTAGACTCAGAGAAACCTTATAGCAGCCTTCCACTACCTAAAAAAGGGGGATACGAGAAGCCTGGAGAGGGACTTTCTACAAGGACATGTGGTGATACAACCAGGAGGAATGGCCTCAACATGAAGAAGAGTAGATTCAGATTAGATATTAGGAAGAAATTCTTCCCAGAGAGGGTGCTGAGGCCCTGGCACAGGATGCCCAGAGAAGCTGTGGCTGCCCCATCCCTGAAAGTGTCCAAGGCCAGGCTGGATGGGGCTTGGAGCAACCTGGGATAGTGGAAGGTGTCCCTGCCCCTGGCAAAGAGGTTGGAGACTGCATGATCATTAAAGTCCCTTCTAACTCAAATCATTCTGTGATTTTATCATCCAAAGAACTGGAAAAGCCCTCAACAAGTGGCACAGCTTATTCCTCTACCCCACAGCAGGTGCAGGTCCAGCAGGCTTCATTCCTGACACATCCTGCTGTTGCTTTATCACTTAGCTCCTTCTCCAGAGGTGAAAAGAAGGCAAGTTGTGCCCATCTCCTAAGGCACAGGGAGCAGACACAGCGCAGCCCTGCTCCAGTGTGAGCTGTGCTTTGAATTGTGGTCACTCCTCAGAGTGAGACATGGACAGAAAATTTAAGTAATTTATCAAAAGGTGCCTTAAGAGGTCCAAGAAGATCCAAGAACTCTCTGCAGTTATTAGGGAAAATTTTGCCAAGTATTTTCCTCAACTGAATATTTATTCAATACGGCTGACCCTCTATTTTTTCATATTTATTTTTTGGTGCAAGTTTGAAGCCATTTGGTGCTGTTGATCAGCTTATTGTGTAATCTGCTTCAGGAAGAATTTCTTCACTGAAAGGGTGGTCAGGCACTGGAGCAGGCTGGCCAAGGCAGGGATAGAATCACCATCCTTGGAAGTGTTCATGGACATGTTTTAGTGACAGATCTTGCAGTGCTGGTTGGACTCAATATCTGAGAGGTCCTTTCCAACATAAAGGATTGTATGATTCTACCAGTTCCACAGAGGGGAATAAAACATGGTTCTTGCAAAAAGGACTTTACAGGGATGCAACTTCATTTTCAGTCCAGTTTGCATTTGCAGCCTGGCAAGCATGGGAAGCAAACAAGGAGCTAGGCATACCCTGTTTTTGCAATGTGCTTATTAATTTCAGAAAAACCACCGCAGGAACAAAGTTTATTAGTGAGTAGGAGGATGTTTCAGGAACAGAGCCTGACAGAAAATAATCAACTCCCTTTAATTAATTGCACACAATTTTATTGCATAACTGATGGTTTTAAACCTTGGCCAATTAGCTTGTCAAAGAGAGAAGTTAAATTCTATATTGGTGTCTCAAGAAAGGTCTATGCCAATGTTTTAATTCAAGTTGCCTTACCCAAGCAACCAGAAAATAGAGCCTTTTGAAACTAAAATTTTTGGGCAGTTATCCACATTTGGAAAAAATTATAGGAAAGATAAAAGCAAAAAACCAGCAAGGACAGAGAAGTCCAATATAGTGCTCAGGTCCATGACCTCCATTCTGGGGCAAACTGCAGTTACAAGGTTACCTTGTTTTGACAATTTATTTTCTAAGACAAATAGAGATACTGTTGTCAATTTAACATGCCTACAACACAGAAGAAAAAAAAGAAAAAAACCCCACACCTTTTAATTGGAAAGCTCTTCAAGAGCATCTTATGATGCTGTGATAGCTGCCTCACTGGTTGTGTGTCTCTTTTCCAGCAATTGGAGAATACAGGATGAGTTTATAATCATATATCTTTATATATTTGCATATTAAAATGAATATAAACTTTTGCATGTTAAGTTAATAAGCATGTTCTTGGCATGACCTAAAACTGAGTATTCAACATAACTACTCCAGATGAAAATATTTATTTTGCAGTTTCTTAAACACAATGCCAGTTAATTACTTTTTTTTTTTCCAAAACAATGATCTGTTTCTCAAAAAAATCACTAGGAAATGAATACGTTCTTTTCAACTAATTATTTTAACTAAGCATTTTATTAATACTCATGTTACATATCCAGAGAACCCCATGGTGCACATTGTGTGAACCACATGTGCTTTGAACTTTGGTAGAGTGATGATATCGAGATCAAAGCTATGCTTTATAAATAAAGACTTTGCATGTTTTGCCTCAGTAATTATCTTGAGAAACACAGCTTTTGGGTGTAGCAATTTCTTGGTCCGAGCTTTCAACACTTGCAGCTTCATTAGCCGAAATGCTTTATTAAGTTATTGTCCTGAGTGCACTATGGCTGGAACTGGGATGGGTGGTTGTGCACTGACTGCTGATTTTTGAGGTGCATATCACAGGATCAGAGAACGGTTTGAGCTGGAAGAGACTTTAAAGTTTAACTTGTTCCACCCCCTACCATGGGCAGGGACACCTTCCACTATCCCAGGTTGCTCTAAGCCCCGTCCTACCTGGCCTTGGACACTTCCCTGCAACTATCCCTCTCCACCACCATGCTCAGGCATGGCTGGATCCAGGCAAGAAGGGGAATGGTACAGGGACGTTAAAGAGGTCACTGGCAAATGATTTGGTTTAAATGATTTGTTGGGAGTTGCTCTGTTACTTACAGGGATTTCAGTAACCACCTGTGCTGCAAGGCCTGACTCCAGTCCTTCTTCATCCCACGTTTCAGCTTCTTCAGGAGATGGAATCATAGAATAGTTTGGGTTGGAAGATCATGATGTCCAAGTAATGAGCAGGGACATCTCCAACTACGTCAGGTTGCTCACAGCCCAGTCCAACCCAGCCTTGAATGTTTCCAGGGATAGGGCAGCAAGCACCTCTCTGGGCAACCTGTGCCAGTGTTTCAACACCCTCACTGTATAAATTTCTTCCTAATATCTAATCTAAATGGACCCTCTTCTTATTTAAAACCATCAACCTTTGTCCTAACACAACAGGACCTGCTAAAACGTCTGTTCCCATCTTTCTTAACAGTCTCCTTTAGGTACTGAAAGGCCATAATAAGGTCTCCCTGGAGCCTTCTCTTTAAGGCAGAACTCTTTTATACAAACGTGGTGTCACACAGCCCTGAGCCATCTCCAGACCAAATGAGTCAAAACTGCTTGTTTGTGAGTGTGATCATGAAATGAAAAAGCTGTCAAAACCTAAATGCACGAGAGGAGAGCAAGGCAAGCTAAGGGTCGCACAGGCAACATCTGAGTGCTTGCCTGCTTTAGTAATGCCACAGGAGCACTGGTAATTACCAGGATGTAATTTCTCCCAGTGTTTCACAGGAGCCTCAAACTAGTTTGGAATCACACCATACCAGATGCAACATAGATAATTCTGTAGTTCCCAACACTGAAATATCAAGAGTCATCACAAACTAATAAGTGGAGGGGAAAAAAAAAGAATTTAACCTCATTTCATAGGGAAATCAAGTGACTTCGTTACTGTGAGGGTGGTGAGGCCCTGGCATAGGTTGCCCAGAGAAGTTGCCCTCTCCCTGGAAGTGTTCAAGGCCGGGTTGGATGGGGTTTGGAGCAGCCTGGGATAGTGGAAGGCATCCATGTCATGGGGGTTGGAACTGGATGATCTTTAAGGTTCCTTCCAACCTAAAACTTTCTGTGATTCTGTCCATGATTCTGTGATTCTTCAAAGTCATGGGAGAGGGTTTTAGCAGAGGTCTGCAATGAGCTCAGATCTGCTGAGTTCTGCAGCTGCAGCAGCCTGTGTTTGCCAGACACTCTCACAATACCTCACCCATCACGTGCTGATGCCTGAACCCTCTGGCTCCTGTGGTGCAGGGCTGCCAGCAGTGAGACCTGTAGGACTGCGTGTTGTAAACCAGGAGGACACTTAAATTGCCCTGGAAAGATAGACCTGAGATTGTGATGCCCACAGTTCCATCTAGGGCCATTCCCAGCTTCAAGTGTAACCACGTTGGTGTGAAAATGTCCCCATCCTGGCAGTCCTGCCCTTCTGTGTCACAGTGACAGAGCTCCTGGTTCAGAGCTGAGTTGTGTCCTGCCAGCCCAGACCAGGGACAGACAGGTGAGAGTCTGCTTGGAAGAGGCCTTTTCAACATGGCCAGGGTGTGGTGATCCCCACAAGAACCTGTCTCTCAGTTATGCTTTCACATCCCTGCCTTCAAAGCACAAGGCGATAATTTCCCTGCTTTTCTCATGGCTCTTTAACTGCTCTGATCCAGCATGGAAAAATTAAAGATGCTTTATCTGAAACATCCACGAAGGAAATCCTGTGTCTCTGATGAACCTAACTTCCTCAATTTCCTGTTTGCTGCACAGCTGTCTGCATTGGATGGGTCTCAGGGACATTTTTTTGGACATATTTGTGTACCCCAGTTGGAAGCCAGGCTCCTTGAGCTGGAACATAAGGGTCTATAATATTTAAAAAAAAAAATTAAAAATCACAGTGAAAACAGAAAGAATGAAAAGAAAACAAACCAATAAAGAATCTATCCTGTCATAACATTTGAGGTTCTGGTATTTGCTGGCCTTGGAGTAGGTTCAAAATAAATGAAGGAAATGTGTATTTCATTAAATGCTAATATTTGGAAGATAAGAGAGGAAAAAATGATGAAATGCTCCAAGCACAGTTGTGAGGACAGTGCCTGTGTATGTGTATAAACACATGTGTTTGCATACACACAAACACCGTCGTGATTCGCTCTGGATCAGAGTAGGGCTACGTAGGAAGAATTACAGGGAAATGACAAAAATATATCTATTTTCCCAGGTCATTGCTATTCATATGCATGACAAGGGATTGTGCACTTCTCATTCTCCATCTCTTTTCATAATTGCAATTAAATCCTTCCACAAGAATTCTTTTTTTTTTTTTGGCAAATGATCTTATAAATAAAGACCCAATGAGTCACATACAGGCACACAAGAAAATCTCAATCTTACACAAACTAAACTGTGCTACGTGCCTTAATAACAAGGCTGGTTCATCAAAATCCAACCAGTTTGTTCCCAGTTGATGCCATACTTGTTGCTGGTTAAACTCTGAGGTCTCCTCTCCATTCCATCCCAGAGGACTCTGTGTAATCCCTCGGCTCCTGATCTACCAAGTCTGTAAAGTCAGGACACAACACAGGTTTGCCTCCTGGGGACACAGCCTTGGGCAACAACAAGGGTCATGAAGTGCCCAGAATTCTTTTATTAATTAGCAGATGCAGTGCAAGGGAACTAGAATGTGGGATTTGAGTCTCCAAATACTCAGGAAGGCATTTGTTGTTTGTGCCTCAAACAACGCAGCGGAGCAGGAACTGAAATTTGCATAAGCAGTAGACAAAGCTTAGATCTTTCACAGCACATCAGAAGATAATGAATCTCAGAAGTTTATTTTCATAAATAGGTCTGGACACAGTTTTTCACAAGAACTGTAAATGGAAAACAATTCACTGGCCCCAGAGTTGTTTCCCTGCTAACCTTCAACCTCTACTGCAAGCCCATAGGTTCTAGAGTTGAGAGATTTGTTTTCTAACACACACCAAAAGAAAGCTTCATTTTGTTCATTGCAGCTGAACCATTTCTGAGCAAAGTTTCAGACAAGATCTGTCCCCGGGCATAAATCTATCCCATGAAAAGAAAGGCATCTAGAGTAGCAAATAACATAAAAGTATACAGTATGAAATAAAATAAAATATAAAAGTAGAAGCAATGGGAAAGCAGGTAATATGATGAAATGTGTTACAGTATGGGCTGCCAAATTGTGGTTTGCATGAAATCAGTGGTACTCTTGGATCAAGGCCACTGATCCATGGTTTCCTCCTTGCAGGTGGACAGCACCTGCCAAAGAACTGATTAAATGCCTTTCTCTAGGTTTCAGGTGAGGCTATAAGGCAGCAAGGAGATAATTTCGTTACGGATTGGGAAGGCTGTGGAGGTTTGGCATTAGAAAAGATCTCTAAGACCAAGTGCAACTCTAAGTCTAACACTGCCAGGTTCCTCTAAACCATGTCCCTCAGTGCCACATCTACACATCTTTCAATGCTACAGCAGAGGAGAATCAGGAGTTGAAGAAACCAGTTCCATGCAAAGTGGAACCTCTGCTTTACTACGGAGCTGTGGCTGGATTCCCTGGATGTGCCAGTGAGCAGAAGTTTTTCCTTTAGTTGAGAGACAAAGCTGGACTTTCTCTCCAGAGAACCTTTCTTGGCAGCCAAGAAATGGATTCCAAAGGGATAACCCCCTTTGAGGGGACAGAGAGGTTCACTCATAGAGTTTTTCTTCACAGACTCAAATTATTTTAACCTGTAGGAATCTATTATGTTGAGGACTTATCAATCCACTACTTTTGTCTAAAATTGAAAATGTGTTAAAAAGGACTGGGGGAGAAATGACATTCACATATGCATGAACATACACTGCATGATGGCATAAATCTCATGCTTAAAGAAAGCCAACCTAAAAAAGAGAGAGAAACATGATGTATAAATACCAATAAATTGTGTTTGCCAGGTTTGCTGATTTGTTCTTCTGGAAAACTCAGGAATGTGATCCACTGGGTGCCAATCCAATAGATGTCTGTGGTGTTCATTCAGAAACGTGTCCCCCACACGTTGCCCAACACCCTCTAAAATGGGTAAGGAAGCTGCTTTTCTATTCACAGGCCTTGATCACTCCCATAAAGAGAGGAGAAGAGAGAGATATCCCTTGGTGTTTGTGCCTGCTTCTCTTTCAAATGGAATTAATGGTGGTTTAATGGGGTATGAAAGGATGTTTTACTGGAAACAATGAGGAACAATTGTCTAGCTCACGTTTCATTTCACAGGTCGTTATTGCATTAAGAAGTAAATCGACCAAGTCCGGTAAATAACAGTCTGTGTTTTGCCCAGAGCTTCAAACCAACAATTTTAGCAGTCACCAACTAATATCTTTGTCATTTTTAACCCTTGCAGGGATCTGCTGGGGGCTAAACAATTATAGTCTTCACCCACCCCTAGCAGGTAAGCATTATTCATTTTATTTCTCATCCCTTCTTCCTGTAAACCCCACGAGGCTGGGGTTTTTTTTGCATTGTTGTTTTGTTTATTAGCCAACCTAGCCAACTGTGTGTCTGGTGGCCTTGAAAAACAACACATATTTTAGTGACTGCTGCAGGCGTCTTTAAACAGGCTGCTTCCTCTGCAAAATTAATTGTTGCAAAATGCGGTGCTTCCCCTGCAAACTCCCACTCAGCAGTTTGGTTGGATTATAGATATGTCTCTAAGATCTAAGGGAAATAATATAGTTGTGCTTGCAGGATGCAATTCACATATCTTTTTTTTTTTCTTTTTAATTGCATAAACACAACCACCTTCCCTCCTTAAAGGTAACAGCCAGCAAGCCTAGAGAGACTGTTCCATGAAGATGCTGTCCTCAGCTCCATCACTGCCTCACTGGAGCACCTCACTTCTCCACTTCCCTCTGTTTCTCCTGACACATTCTGGTTTGATTGTCAATATCAGCAGCTTCTGCAGCAGCTGCATCAAAGGCAGCATGGGTAGCAGGTCAAGGGAAGTGATTCTGTCCCTCTCTCCTGCTCAGGTGAGACCCCACCTGCAGAGCTGCCTCCAACCCTGGGGTCCCAGCACAGGAAGGACGTGGAGCTGCTGGAGTGAGTCCAGAGGAGGACCCAAGATGATCAGAAGGATGGAGCAGCTCTGCTGTGAGGAAAGGCTGGGAGAATTGGGATTGTTCAGCCTGGTAAAGAGAAGACTTCAGGGTGACCTAATTGTGGCCTTCCAGTCTTAAAGTGAATCCACAAGAAAGATGGAGACCACTTACAAGTGCATGGAGTGATAGGACAAGAGGGAATGGCTTCAAACTGAAAGAGAGTAGGTTTAGATGGGATGTCAGGAAGAAATTCTTCACTGTGAGAGTGCCACAGCCCTGGCACAGGTTGCCCAGAGAAACTGGCTGCCCCATCCCTGGCAATGTCCAAGGCCAGGCTGGACGGGGCTTGGAACAACCTGGGATGGTGGAAAGTGTCCCTGCCCATGGCAGGCGGTTGGAACAAGATGGTCTTTAAGGTTCCTTCCAACTCAAACCATTCTGTGATTCTGTCATTATCTGGGACCTCTCTTTGAAGTTCAGTTGCTCAGATATCCTTCGTTTTCTTGAACTGCTTCACTCTTATTTGTCATTCCTACTTCGGTGATGCCCAAAAATATAAGTCAATCTTTGGGTTTTATTCCTACAAGATACGACCCAGAAACTTCTCTGACATCTTCTGGAAGACTCATAGAATTGTAGAATGGTGTCAAATGGCCTTGGACACTTCCAGCAATGAGGCTTCTACAGTTTCTCTGAGCAACCTGTGCCAGTTTTGGTTTCCTGATGCTGTAAATTTTTCTCAGATCCCGGACACTCTTTTCCATGGGACTAATCTCTACACTCACATAGTGCTCGACCTTTCAAGTTCACTGGCATTCTGCAAGCACAGGCAGACTGGGTGAGAGGAATCAAGTACTTGGGTTGAGAGACAATCTCTCTTACTTCCCTAGTGGCCAGTCTTTGTCTTCACCAGAAGCATTTGGAAAATCCTAATTACCAAACACTCCTCCTACAACACCCTGGCCATTGGGCCTATAAATCACTGTTAGACCTCAGAGATTCTTACAGACCACCAAGCACCGTTTCAGAATTTTGAAAATAGATGCAGAAAGGGCCATTTGAAGTTATTTGATCCATCCTCTGACCGCTTAGGAAAAGATCAGTTCTGTCTGGACCATCTAAGGATGTTACCACTGATAAGGCCTCTACAACCCACTCAGGCAAGCTACACCTGTGTTTTGCTGTCTATATTCCAACATTTCCTCCCGATACCTAAAATTACCTTGATGGAACTTCAGCCCACTATTTCTGATTCCACAGACTTTGGAAATTTCTTTCTCTCTACTCCACAACAGTCTTTCACATTTTTTAAGGTAGTACCTAAATTTCTCATCTACCTCTTCTCAAGATTGAGCCACCCAACTTTTTCAGCCATTCTGCAAATCTGTTTTCCACGTCTAATAATTCTTTTCACTTTTAACTCTCAGGCTCCTAAAGAAATCCATGAGTGGTGTGTCCATCTGTTATTCATGTTTCATGGACCATCAATGTTTTTTACTCACAATTTAAGAACCACTACCCAGAAATAGGAGCCTCATCATGTCAATGATAAAAGAGATTTTGCTTGGGTTGCAGATAACATTTATGTACAGAAAGGGAGAGAGGTGGGTATCAAATCCATAACTAGAATCCTGAATGAAGGTGACGTGGTGTTTTGGGGGCACTGAGCTGGTTTTTATCTCACAGGGAAACAGACGGTTTCTGAGATTTCAGAAAATCTAAAAATGGTGCCATTTTTCTAAGTAGCTTCTTAATACAGAAGTTGAGTTTGGAAAATGACAAACCTACTCTTTTATCCTCAGGGATTAAGGCTAAAAGGAGAAGCCAAGAATTTCTGGTAGCAAGTGTAGGCGCAAACTATTTTCTGGCACATCTTCAAAAAAGTATTGCTATCCTAAGGGGCAAGGTTATCTCCCATTGTCAGGGACCTGACTTCACAATCAGTTTTTCCAAAATTCATTTGGATAATCATTCCTAATAGATATGTACACATATTTTACATTTTATGCAGCTGAACATTGGTGCATTGCTGTTTGAAAGATCCCGAGGAATTTATAAAAGGAGGTAGAAAGGGTGGCACAAAAAGCTAAACTCCATTTATAGTAATAAACGTGCAAAATGGATGGGTTTGCCCAAGGTTTTTTTGTCTTCATCAGGAGAAAAGCATTTGATACCCTCCATGAGAACAAGATAAAGTTTGATAGGCTTGTACCATTGTACATGTACATATATATAATGTGTGTGTGTATATGCAATTTTCTGTGCTGATCAAAGGGACAATGAACAGTTACATTCATCTCACATCCTAGCTTCAATCTTAAGGAAAAAGCATCCCGGGAAAAGTAAAATAGCTGTTTACTAGAGCCTGAAATGCAGATGATCTTGAGGGAAAGCAATTTACAGTATTTCAAAATAGAAATGTGGTATGGCCCCAGTGCTGACCTCATTTGCTAGATCCCCAACTCTGCTCAATTCCTCCATGATTTACCAAAAGAAATCACGCAGAGGAGTGTTTTTCCTTGGCAGAGCTGTCCCCTAAGGCACGGTCTCATGGTGGCATCCAGATCATGGAATCACAGAATAGTTTGAGTTGGAAGACACCAAAAAGCTCATCTCATTCCACCCTGTGCCAGGGACAGGGACACCTTCCACTATCCCAGGTTGCTTCAAGCCCCGTCCAACCCGGCCTTGGACACTTCCAGGGATGGGGCAGCCACAGCTTCTCTGGGAAACCTATGCCAGGGCCTCAGCAGTGTCACAGCCAAGAATTTCTTCCTAAGATCTCATCTAATCCTGCCCTCTTCAGTTTAAAATCATTCCTTGTTCTATCTTCTTTCCCAGCTGGTGGATTCTCTACTCACAGAGATGTCCCTCATTCTGCCTTGCTGCTCTCAATTAGGCAGAGCTGATTCTTTAATTCAGCGTGTTCAACCATCGCACCCTTGATGAGCCACCATGTAGATATCAAAGATATAAAAATAACTTAGTTTCCCTTTGGATTACTTTAAACCTTGTTCTCCAACAAGCATTACAAAAATCCTCCCAACTTTGTTTGCTACTGTGATCTCAACTTAATTAAGGTCTGCTGAAATCTTAATCAGAAATGTGTTTTCAGGAAAATTAAGAGTTACAAGCATTTTCTGATCATATTAGGTTTGGGTTTTATAAAACAATAGCTTAGTAACAGCTCTTTTAATGTCCTCCATTGCTATTTTCAGCCCATTTTCATGGGCCATTTATTGCAGAAAAAGCAAATTTCTATCTGTTTACAGCAACAAAAAAAAAGCTCCAGAGAAAAACAATAAATGTTTCAGGACAATATTGCATATGTTTCATTCCTTGCAAATCTACCAAACCTGCATTCTCTTCTCAAACATCTTTGATTACTGAATATGATTATGTATAGCTGTTGTGGCTAATCATAGTCCTTGGAATATTAAATATTTATGGTGCAACACTTTCACCCAGTTTTACCTCTAACTTATACTGCCATCCTGTGTGTCAAAATTCTACACTTCCACAACTATTATTTGACATTTTTATTCAATTACTAAAATTATAAGAAGAAAGAAAATTGTACAAAAATACTTGAACAATATCCCCAGTTATTTTGGACCGTTCATATTGAGTTTTGAAATTTTATCTTATTTTTGATGAAACCAGCAAACTTCTGCATATTCTTTTATGACTTTTAACTTCAGTGTTACATGACCTTTCAAGGATTTTTTGACAATAGGTTTTGATAAAATTGAGTGTTAAATGTCTGCTTAAGTTCCTTCAAACAAGCATTTACATATGAAATACTTTCCTTTTTATGATTTAGAAAATGTACTGATTACCTCTAGAGAGCAAGCAAGACTACTGAGCGATTTCGCAGCTTTAGATTTGTCTAGATTGAAAACGACATGGGAAGACACAATCTCAGTGTTCTGCTGGTCAGATAAAAAGTTCAACTGTTCACAACATCCTTATTCTCTCACCAATAGATTCACACTAAAGCTGAGTCAATTTTAAAAAAAATATTTTTCCAGGTTTTTTAAAAAATATTTGAAAAACATCCCTGTAAATTTTGTTTGTTTGTTCATTCAATATTGCAACCAGAATCTAAATGTTCAGTAATGTTTCCAAAAGTAGTCCAGGAATGCTTTTTTAATGAATAAGTACTATGCAAAATAGACTTTGGGCTGATTCTAGTTAATGCAACCATATTTTTCCAGATGCCCAAGCAGGGAGGGCTGTTTTTAGACTCAGAGTCTGGGGGTCAGGATTCTGCAAGGATATTCTTTAATTCAATGTCTGACCTTGGGCGAGTCACAAATTATCTCCTTTTCCTGTGAAACTAGTCTCAAAATAAATGTCCATCCCACAGGGGTATTACAGACCTGAATTTTGCTGATACTTCTACTGTATCCAAAGAACTTACAGGGAGGTGTCAGGTTTGACTGATGTAAAGCAGAAAATAAATGCAATTATTCACAGGAAACACGTTAACACAGGAAGAAAACGTGTCATGACCAGCTAAATCAGATAGCCCAGAACTTCATAATCCCCCAGTACATCAGAACCAGAGAGGGTCTGAAGGGAGGCCACAAAGATGACCAAAGGACTGGAGAACATCTCCTGTGAGGAACGGCTGAAAGATTAAGTCTGTTCTCCCTGGAGGAGACAAGGCTCAAGGGGAACCCTGTCACAATATTCCAGTCCTTAAAGGGAGGCTACAAAGAGCATGAAGGCTCTCCCTTCACAAGGACACACATGGAGAAGACAAGGGGCAACAGGTACTATTTGCACCAGGAAAGGTTTTCTCTCAATGTAAGAAATAATGTATTTTTTACAGTGATAACAATCATTGGGCACTGTAGATGCCCCATCCCTGGAAGTGTCCAAGGCCAGGTTGGATGGGGCTTGGAGCAACCTGGGATAGTGGAAGGTGATCCTGCCCATGGCGGGGGGATGGAACGACATGACCTTTAAGGTCCCTTCCAACCCAAATCATTCTATGATTCTATGGCTCTATGATGACACTGGAGACAGTGGAAGTGGGGACAGGTGGATCCTCTACCAGCTTCTGGTCCTCAGCTACATTTCCACCAAGGGAAGGCAACAAACTTTGACGTCTCTGGGAGTTGTCTGTTGTCAGATCACAGAGGTGAGGAACTGTGATAGCAGAGCCCTGTGAATATTGCAGAAGCCAGCAATTGGCTGAACCTTAATCTACACAAGGAGGGTTGTATCAGCTGCCCTTCATGCAACAGGGGTTTTAACCTGGACACAGAAATCAGTTGAATACACAGACTATTCATTTATCCTTAATTCTCAACAAAACACTGTTTGTAGCTAATTTCACCGTACATCTTATGGTTCTGGTATTTCCTGCATCATGGAACCATTTAGTGCTCCAGGCCTGGCCCCAAGCTCTTCTGTAATAGGTTTGCTGTAGACATGAGTTTTAGGAGAAAAACATTTTGTCATCCAAAAATGGCAGCTCAAAGAGATTAAAATAATTACAAATTCATGTTAAACTCATTAAATTGTTTTGGATAATTCGAAAAATGGTACTTTGAAAGTTCCTCATAAATTATTTAGGGAGGAAGGTGTTGGAAAATATTTAATTCTAAACTTTTGCAGCATTATATTTAAAAGACAAAAAAAAAGAGCAAAAGGGACTCTCATATTAAAAAGTAATTATGCTTTGTTGAACTCAAACCCACTTTAGTTGTTGCTCCTTTTTTCATGCAGTAAAAGTAACAATAGCAACAAAAATCTTGGATTTGTTCCCTCCTGTTTTGTTCTTTTTTCTGAATTCTGTGGTATCTCCAGTAAACTAAAACTTGTGTTTGACATGAACAACTCTGCTTCTTCAGAAAGTCACAATAAAAAAGTCTGATCTATGAAGAAAGAGATAACTCAGCAGGTAAATTTCAGGAAAACAAAGGGAAAAATAATGGGTATATAAATGATAAATTACGTAAATTCTATATTGATTGCATCTTCCATAAAAGACATCATGTGAATTCAGGAGCATTAATACCATTCTGAATGATCCCCTGTGCCCTTGTTATGGCTCTCACAGCCTCTTCCCTATGGCATTCCTTATTCTGACAAAACATCTCCATGGCTTTTGCGTCCCTGAAGTGTATTGAGTGTTTTGATTTGCTCCCCATAGAGTAATCAAAGTATCCAAAGTATCTGAGGGACAGTAATTTCAATCTGACTGGCCAAACTGGTAGCTTAAAGTGAACGTATATACATATATATACATATATACATACATAAAACATGTATCTGTGTGTGTGTGTCTGTGTGTGTATATCATAGCATCATAAAATCATAGAACGGTTTGGGCTGGAAGGGACCTCCAAGATCTTCTATCTCCAATGTCCCTGGCAGGAAGTTCCCTTCCAACCCAAGCCATTCCATGATTTTATGATTCTGTGACAACACCAAGAGGGAGCAAGCATTGTCACACCAAGGGGGAATCTGGCCCCAGAGGATCATTAAAGTTGGAAAAGACCTTCAAGATCCTCAAGTCTGGACTGAATGAATACCACCACCATGTCCACTAAACCATAACACAAAGTGCCACATCTGTTTGGGTTTTTTAACACTTCCAGGGATGGTGGCCTCACCCCTGCCCTGGGCAGCCTCTTCCAATGCCCGACCACCCTTTCTGGGAGGAAATTTTTCCTAATATCCAACCTGAACCTCCCCTGGTGCAACTTGAGGCTCTTTTCTCTTGACCTATCACTAGTTCCCTGGAAGAAGGGGCCGATCTCTCTACTTTCAGGCGGTTGTAGAGAGTGAGAAGGTCCCCCTGAGTCTCCTTTTCTCCACACTAAAGAACCTCACCTCCCTCAGCTGCTCCTCATAAGACTTATATTCCAGACCCTTCCCCAGCTCCATTCCCTTCTCTGGACAGGCTCCAGCACCTCAATTTCTTTCTTGTAGTGAGGAGTTCAAAACTGAACACAGGACGAGTGCCAAGCACAGCAGAACCATAATTGCCCTGGTCCTGAATGCAGAAGAACAGTGGAAGCAGGAAAGTTGAGCTTTTTCTCCCATTTCTCTCTCCTGGGAGCCCACACTGCACTATGCAAAGTACTTAGGGCTACAACTTTCAAGAAGGAGTAAGAGTGGGGAGAGAAGGGGAGAAGACAACCATGAATTCACCTTAGCATCAAACTGTGCCTTTCCAAATGTCAACATCAAGACAAAAGGAGCCGCAGATCAGAATAAGAAATACGGAGGAATTTAACACATAACTGTGAAGTGAGGGGGAAAAAATCCCCATTCAGATTTGGGCAGCAAGAAGAAAACACAGCAATTTTGTCATAGCCTCAGAGACAGACAGCATTTACCATATGCTGTCGCCTCCATTACACAAGGACTGAAACCCTGCGGAGTGCACGTTACAGTGTCAGTGCATTTTTGGTGGTGGGGATTCCTCTCACGCCTATGACTATGTGCTAGGATGTGCTAAAAATGATGGGAATCTGAATAAAATCCAGGTTCCCTATGCAAATATATTCATTAATATGCAGGTGCTAAGGGGTAATAGTGCCAGGGTATTAGTGCTTGGATGTGATTCATAATTAGGGAGGAAAAGACACAGCAAAAATCAGTGTTTGCATCTAGACAACACATTAATCAACCCTGTAAGCAGCCATCTAGAGTGGGATCCTTAGAGGAAAAACCTTACACATTAGACATTTTATTTAAAGACTAAAGTTCTTCTTGTATTTAATCAGTTTTAGAGAGGGAAGGAAAGCAGGATTAATTACAGTTCCTCCCATCAGTCTCCCATACCAGTGGAGGCACAAATGCTGCGTCTCTGCAGCAAAATGTCCGCCACCAGCAGCAGGCACAGGAAACCCTAATTGTAATTAAAGAGTTTATCTGGAATCAGAGAGCAGAGTTTTAATTGGGATGAGAGCAGAGCCTTGCTGTGGGAACCTTCAGAAAGTGGTTACTTAGCAGAATGGGCCTTTTTTAAGCAGAGAGAGGGGTTGCCAAACTTCTGGAGTGGGTTTTCAGCTTGATTATCTCCTCAGTGGGCTATGAATGAAAATCCTCATGGGTGCAATTATTGGTATTATTCTGCAGTTACGTGGTGTTTTCATGGCACACGTCCCTTAATGCTCTCAGAGGGCTTTGCAAGGGGCAGGTAGAATAATCAAATCACAGAATGGTTTGGGTTGAAAGAGACCTTAAAGACCACCTCATTTCAAGCCCCTGCCATGGGCAGGGACACCTTCCACTAGACCAGGTTGCTCGAAGCCCCGTCCAACCTGGCCTTGGACACTTCCAGGAATGGGGCAGACACAGCTTCAGTGGGAAACCTGTGCCAGGGCCTCCCCACCCTCACAGGGAAGAATTCCTTCCTGACATCCAAGCTAGTGAATCAAATCCCAAAGAGGGTGAGGATGCCAGGTGACACGACTCTGCAAGAAGGCAGAATGGCACTGTGAACACAGAGCTGCACACTGAGTCATCCCAGACTTCTGCAGCACAATTCACTACAACCATACTGGGAAGGAATCACACAAACTGGGATCACCAGCATCTCGACCTCAGCTGCAGATCTCAGTGAAAGCCTGGGGTGAAGTCACATATCATGGCTCAAACATCTGCACGGCTTTGCAAACACTTCAGTCAGAACAGGCACTTACCAGCTTCTGAGTAGAACTCTGTCCATTCAAATTCTGACTTTGGGAAGACAGACACAGGCGGTTCTAGGCCCAGGACACCTCCATCCAAATCCTTGAAAAGAGCCTTCCTCGAGCCTTTGCATCTCTTTTCAGGGAACATGGTGTCTTCAGGGCTTTGTACACCGATGGGTAGGAAAGGTAATGTTATTGTAAGTGGCTTAAAACAGACAGAAAAGCCTGTAAATTTCTATGTAGGTCATTAAAGATTGGCTTTTAGAGATGGAAGTGTCTGCAAAGGAAAGGTTTGTTGAAGGGAGCCCACCTCACCTGAGACAGTTGAGATGAATCTTTTCCAAAACAAGGGTCCATATTGACAACAGAAGAAGATCACATGCCTGATTTTTAGATCACTAAAGTGATCTGTAGTGCTGATCAGTAGTGAGCTGAAGTGCTTTTAATGGCAGATTAACTAAAGTTTTGACACTTAAGCTTAAAGAAACCAGTCAACTGAGGAACTCCTATGACAAAATTCAATAAGATACAATGATCTCTACTCCAGCAAATGCACGGACACAATTTCAGCTTGCTACGTGGATTCACAATAAGCCTGGAAGAAAATTTAGAATTTCTTGCTCTCAGGCTGGGAAAATCCAATTTCTGATACCTTGAGTGAGGTAAACAGATATAGGCAGAGATTTGCAGTAAGAGCAGAGGAATAAAAAGGCCAATTCCCCCAGTCAACCCAACTCAAAAGAGGTGGAGGACAGAGACAGCTGCTCTGATCCTGACAGGTAGTTCTGTTCTTGACCATCTCTCAGAAGATCCAGCATTTCTGCTGGTTAGGTCTACCAGTAGGACAAGCAAAGTACTTCACGGATTTGCTACATTCCCTCATGTTTCTATTTCCTCTCCTGCTCCAAGGCAATGCTCATCTTCTCTTTGACAGGACATATCCATCAAGGTGTCCCTTCAGGATGCTGAAGGAGGACAGTGCCACCACAGCCTGGATGAAGTTCAGCAGCTGCAAAGGTGGATTAAATAAACACATGCAGATATTGCATGAGGAGCACTGAGAGATGTAATCACTCTCAGAGGTTCAGCAGCCTCCCAGGGAAGCATTCAGTAATGCATGTGCGTTCCTCACGTTTGAAAACCACCAGCTCTTGCTCTGGACTGTGTGTTCAGCAGCTCACAACCAGCATCTTATTGTGGGATGGATACAAGAGTGAAACATAATGGGAGCTGACAAGCTGGACAGGGCTCAGAAATCTACACGCAAACGAATGCCCAGAGCAAAAAGCAAAAATATAGAATAAAATAAGAAATTCTGGCAGAAGGCTAGAGGGGCTCTAAACATAGCAGTGTGGGACACCTCCAATTATTTTTGACTGGCAAGTGGAGTCCATGCTGAAATTTTTTTGCTACTTCAAGGCTTTCCGGACATAGCCTCTGTATTGTGTTCAGTGATTGCAATAAATAAATAGGCATGTGGTTTTCATTGGATGTGGTATGTTTAAACCACTGCAACCAGCAGTGACTTAAGGTTACAGAAGTTCTCCCCTCCCTCCTCAACACTCACAGACAATATTCTCCCTGGGCAGGAGCAGTTCTGGCAATCATTTGACATCTCACAGCCTGCCTGGTACTGATCAACATTTCTGATGTGATCTCGCAGGCACAAATCAAGCCACGCTTCCCCGACCAAAAGGACATTCCCTGTCTCTGGGTTTTTTCCTGGAGGTCCTGACATTTTCCAAAGCCTGAGGCTGAGAAGTCAGAGATGCTCAGGATGGGGGTTTAAGAAATGGGATATGTGAGGCTTGTTTTGCTATACAAATGTCAGGAACAGGAGAAATCCAAGAGTACTGGTCTGGAGATTCACCTTGATGGAATTTGAAGCTCAAATTAAAAAGGATTGCTTTAAACTAAATTTGGTGGTGTTTTTCCATTTCTTTTTTTTTAGTATTTGAGTTTTTCTGTGCATGTTTGTTTGATGTCTGAGCTTGTTCATTTTTGTCAGACAGGAGCAGTACAAGAGCAGAGATGAGGGGAGGATAGCTCCAAAGCTGTAGGTGTTTAGGGTTTTTTTTGTACAAACCACTGAAAAAAGGTATTTCAGAATGAAGCATATTACCTTGTTGGATGAAAGTAGAACTTGTCCTTCTCACTGACATGTAACATCCTTGATGTCTCTGCTGTGATGAGAGGCATGATGCCGAAATGTTCAGCATTTGACATGATGCAGACATCCCTGTCTTCGCTGTAGCAGCTCTTTGTAAAACCAGTAAAGGTGACTTCTGCCAGGGATTAAGAGAAGATCAAGCAAGGAAAAGTGGTTAAAAGAATGCTAGAATTAGAGATAGGAACGTTTCTTTTTCTCTGACATTTTCCATGATAAATTGCTCCCATATTTTTCTGTACAAATTATTTTAAAATCAGACAAATAGCATTGTTCATAGATCTTCATGTGCCTTTCGAATATTCCATAGTCAAGTTAATATCCTAAATTGACAAAACCCAAGTCATGCCCATAGGAAATGAAATCAAAGGAAATAGTAATTGAGAAGGAAAAAAAAAGGCAAAAGTACTTAATAAATCTTCATTTGAATCAGTAAGAACCAGTTCTATAACTACCTGCCTTGGATGGTTTTATCCACTTGCCACAGATTATGTAAGATGAGCAGGGTCTGATGGCACATGCTTGGCTCTGGCACCCAACTCTTGTGCAGCTCCAAAATCTATGTTTTCCATTAATTCCCTGTGAGACTGTGGGCAAGTCTATTTGTCTTTGTCATCTCTCTTATTTTCAGTTAAAAAGAGGGTAATGAACTTTCTTGCAAAAGTAAGTAGCAGTGAGGAACAAAGACATGAAAAGAAGTGAGGAATTTAGAACTCACCGCTGCAACCACTTATCTGAATTCTGCCGTATGCAAATATTGCTCTGGGAACTGAAAAATTCATTTGAAACAAAGATCCAGGATACATAACACACTTTTATCCCTCTTGTGCAATTCCTTATACCAATAAAGGTCATAACTGCTTCTGTGAGCTGTAGTTGTTATGTTCTATGACAATCCTATACAAAGTGTGATATTCACTTCTCAGACTTGGTATCTTTATTTAGCCAGAGGTAACTGTAGGCTGGAGAGATAAATCAGTTGGAAAAGTAGCACAGAAGGCAGGCACGTTTGAGGTAGAATATACACATTATCACAGGACATAATTATCATGGAATCATAGAATCATATAATGGTTTGTGTTGGAAGGGACCTTAACACTCATCTCATTCCACCTCCTGCCATGGGCAGGGATGCCTTCCTCTAGACCAGGTTGCTCAGAGCCTCTTCCAACCTGGCCTTGGACATTTCCAGCGATGGGGAAGCCACAACATCTCTGGGCAACAATTATACTGCAGTAGATTCAGGAAGTGAAAAATACCGAATAATTTTTTTTTATTAAACTGTATCAAGTTTTAGAAGAATTCTGCTATCGATTTCACCAAGGCTCTGATTTCTCCACCATGTGCATTTGTAGGAGTGGAAGTCTACAACTTCAATTGGAAAAATATAATTAGTCCAGAAAAATAGTGATAGAACAGTCTGGCCAGTGAAAGTAGAAGACCAACCTTTCAGCTTCATGATTCCCAGGGCTTTTGGACAATGCCCAGTTTTGTGCCAGGGGTCCTCTGGCCTTTGGCCAGGAACAGTGGTAAACATGGGCCATAAAATCCCAACACGGCCCCTTAGAGGGTAGCGTGGGGGTCGATCCTGGGCTGTTGGATCAGCTGAGTGAGGCTTGATCCTGTCTCTGAGGCAGTCAAAAGTCGAGCTTGTTGCGACAATGATGGAATTTTTAAGTTCTATGGATCTTTTCCCCATGTGGCATTGCTCGGCACAGACACAGAACACCACTGCCAGGAGTCCCACGGTGTTGTCCACTAACACCACGTTTTCCACGATGACGCTGCCTCCAAGGTGGAACATGGCACCATAGTCATAATTCTTATAGGACAGAAAACCTGTGACTCTGGTGCAGGTCTGAAATCCCTCTTCCCGATACAGATGTACGCCATGGAGACTTGAATGGGCCACATTCTCACTGCAATAATCTCCATCTAGTGAACACTCTTGGCCCCTGATATGAAAGCCAATTCTCTCGGATCCTGCCACAGCATTGCCATGGAGGGAGACACCAGTGGCCAGGTCCACTTTGATGCCAGCAACCCAGTTTGATAAACCTGCTGGCTGCCTGCTCAGAATAACAAGGTTCCTGATGAGAGAGTGATTTTGTCCTTCCAAATCAATGCCAGGTCCAGAGGTGTTGAACACCACGTTATCTTGCAACAAGATCCAATTGCTCATGACCGCTTTAATGCCAGCTCCGCAGCTGCCACTGATGCTGGATGACACTACTGAGGACTCTTGGGATATGTTCCTGAATTCAATGGCAGAAAGCTGAGGAGGCCCAAAGTTCAAAAATTGAATATTTAAGAGCTGGAGGACACCTGTAACGAGATTATTAGAGTGAAAAAAAAAAGCTTATATTACCTAAGAACTCTTAAGAACAACCATTTAAACAGGACCCAGACATACAATAGCAGGCACTTTGTCAGTCTATTGTAGCAATGGGTATTTTCCAGAAACATATACAAAGTCATAGTAAACCCCAACTAAACACAGAGCAGCTCCTCCTAAAGTATCTTCCATATTTATGGATTATTAATAATGCTCATATTTCATGCTTGCTGACAGTCAGAGTTTGCTCTGAATTTCATAGCACACATGGATAGATACACGTTGTTGCACCTCTCTTGGGCAGAATTGGTGTGGTTGATGGGGACAGGTCAATCTCAGATACCTTCAAACTCCATCCCACTGGAGTCTGTGAAGTGTCCCACCAGCATCCTCCCAGCACAAGCCACATCCGCCTGGATCTGCACGTTCCGTGTCAGGAGCCCAACCTCCGCAGCCAAAGGGATGCTCCTGCCCTCTTCTGTGTCATGGAAATGCCCTGGGGAGTTTCAAGAACGAAAATGTGATAAGTGTCTATCATACCTATAAACCAGTGCTTTGAGGGACATGAATCCTGACAGCTCCTCTGCAGGATCTGCACTGACATTCAGGTGTGTTTTACCTCCAGCACAATCTCCGCGCATCAACACGAAAGCAGAAAGGCCACCTGCCCATCAAATATTCACCGTGCACTTATATTTTACCAAGATACATCATTTTTAGAACAAGAAGGTGCTAAACCTTTTCCCTGCGGTGTGCAGGCGCCAAAGCAATGAGCAGGTTCACACCTCATTTTTACAAAGCCCTGTGTGCTGGAGTTACTCTTCAGCACACTGCAGAGTTGATCTCCATGAATTCTCCTCAGGACCAGAATGTCAATGACAAAAAACTATTTCCTACGGAGTCTTGCTCGTGTGTGTTTTCTAAACACTTTTTCAATGCCTTTCTAAACATGACTTGTGCACAAGTTTATGCAGTTGTCTAGCTTGGATTCATCTCAGGTGACTTTAGACTTCTGCAGTCGTGATTTAGTTATCCAAACTGGTTGTATGCACCATGGAGAGAAATAGGCAATTCTTAAATGCAATTTGTTGTGCATTTTATACACCTGCTTTATGGGCAGATGTAATACAAGTGAGAAGTATGTATTATATGTATTTTTCTGCTTTAATTATCGAGGGAGCTGAGTGTGGCATTTACTGCAGGTATCTGCATTTGCCCAGGTGAATCCCAGTATTTACCTAGCTCTTAATTCTCCCATCAGTCCTGTTTTTTAAACTGCATCTAACAACTCCTGCATTACTCAATATGTAACCAATAATTTCACCCCACGATACACTTATTATATCTACATTAACTAAAGAAACAAGTTAAGAACAATTCTCTGGCCACAAGACTGACTGAAGATTTTGTCCTTCCCTCAGGGAAAAAAAAGGAATAAAAAACAGAAAGGCCTAAACAGCATAAACTGCTGGAAATGGAGTCTAGATATGCTATCCTTTGTACTACATTTTTTGTTTGAAAAATGCAATTGTCATAAAAAACTGTGCCATGAGGCTATTATTGATTAACACCGTGGATAACTGTGGAGCAGGCCTCAGTTTCAAGTGAAGTTTTGATTACTGGCACAACCATTTTAACAATAGCCATTTGAAAAATTATATTTCTGGATCTTTTTATCCACTATACTAATTTCTGTGCCAACTAGCTGGAATAAAGATCAAATGAAAAAATACTGATATGGACATGAAAAATCCTGGTTTTGGACCTCCAGAATTTGACCTGTAAACAGGAAAAATCCTGGATTTGGAACTCCAGAATTTGATCTCTTAATAATTTTTTTTTGTTAAATAGCTGAAAATAAATTTACTTTATAGGCTGAAATTAAAGCAAATAAGTTATCAATGCTGCACCTCTTTTCTCACATAAATATTGATCCCATGCAATCTACACAGGAAATAGAGATATATGCAGATTTTATGTTTATTTACATATTAGTTTATGAATATATTAGATTCATGCCATGGAATTTATAAAATTTTGCACTTGAAACTCAGTTAATCTAATTATTTTGAAATTAAAAAAAAAAAGGGGGATTAATTATTTTTCAGGTTTTGACATAACATAGAAATTATGCAAAGGGCCTAAAATCCTACATTTCTTTTTTGTTTTAAAATTTCAGTTACTTTCTCTCTCTGTGAACCAGTTCAACTTGAAACACCAGAAACTTTTCCCAAATGATCCAGCATTAAATTAATTCTATTCACAGAAATTCTTGCTAGATTCAGCAAGAAAAAAAGGTATACGGAGAAAGAAATGAAGACACCTCAAGAAAGTAGGATTGATCCAGTTGAGATACGAAATGGAAAGTCAATGCTTCAGAGGAAAACTCTCAAAAAACAGGAAAGAAAAATTCCTTACCAATGTGCCTGTGCAGAAGATGTTCATGAATTCTTATATTATGACCATGGACTTCTTTAAGGGTAACTACTTCAGCTTGGTGGGCTTCATAGGAGGAAGAGCTGATCACAATATCTCCACCAAGGTCCCAATCTACTTTATCCTCCACAAAAATCCTGTAACCCCATGATATAAACTTAATGTCATTACACATATGAGAGTTATGCTCATAAATTTCATTTAAAAATGAACAACGGTTTTGCTCAGGCAGATCCAAAAAAAAAAAAAAAAAGAAATCCACAGGCTATGCTCTAGGAAAAGCCCCTTTAGGGCTTTCTGCAAAAACAGATGTCTGAAATATGTGGGAGGAAATTAATCCTGAAACATCTATTTCACACCACTGATTAACAACATATACAGTTCCAGTACAGCATTTCAGGGCTCAAGTTGCCTCCAAAAGACATGTCAGACCATTTCTGGTGCCAGGAATATTCCACAGAGATGAAAGTCAGCTTTAAATTTAGACAACAACAGGGCTGTGTGTGCGTGCCTGCACTTGGCATTTCAGCTTCCACAAGGGTTGGTTGGCGCAGTCAGTAGTGGGTGGAAGGCAGCTCAGTTCTCTGAACTGGGAACACTGAGCAGGATTTGGTTCCCTAAGCAAGAGCACCTCTTGTTATCTGAGATGTCCCAGGATATCTAAGACATCAGCTGGCAGATGTGATAGGACTGGTTCCTGGAGACGAAGATGCAAGACGTGGAGGGGACTCAAAGACACCTCAGATGGGCCCAGAGACAGCTGAGATGGGCCCAAACCCTCTGTTTAGGAGCCTGAATCCTCCCCTTGGTAACTGAGGCCCCAGCACTTAGATCCCTACTGACCATTGGCAACTTGGGTGCCTTTTTAAACATTGCACAGACACCTACATTTATTCATTTTAATCTTGAATTGAAGATCCCCCTGTGCATTCAAAGTTATATTTGTAGTTCAGGATACTTTTAGCTTCACACAAAAAACCAAAAAGCATTTAGTGACAGCAAAATGGATAATAATCGGTGTTTATCTATATTTGGTAAACACCTTGCCTTGTTACAGGGTGACTGCTGCTGTCCAGGTGATGATCTAAACTCCTCAGGCAATTATTGAGAAAAGAGACCAGTGAGTGAATTCAGAGAATGCCTAACATGCAGTCAAGAGTGACAGAAGTGCAGAGAGAAAGGAGACTCCTAAAGGAATGTTGACAAGTTTTTTCAGCATCTCTTTTGACAATATTTTTCAAAGATGAAGAGGCTCCAAGTCAGTACTTCCAGTATGCAGTACCTGTGAATATTCAGTGGAGAAATCTATGATTTTTTTTTTTTTATTAGAGAAAGTACATCTCTTCTGAAATGGCAGGAAAGTCCATCCCTCACTCATGTGCTGATTAATGCTGGAAAAATTTATACAGCAGCTTTTCTCCCTCAATAAGACCCACTTCCTTCATCTTTCATTTTCCTTCAGTATTCATTTTCTAGCACTGATGCGTCAATTTCCACATTAACTCTCAGCTGGCTATTAATTAGCAGACTTTTAAATATAAATAACTTTTTTTCCCCTTTCTTTTAGCAATTGAAACAACTCTTTGTGTGTATTTAATGTGTATGAATTAACTCCAAACACTTGTATCTTAGCACCTCATGATGTTTCATATAAAACATCTCGGCAGCAGCCCAGGTCTAGCCTGGATCCATGTCATCCAAGTGTTTTTCAGGCATGCTTCAATCAACAATCTGCTTACTCTGAACTCCCTTCTTAGTCAGGAAAGAGAAGAATTTCCAGAGGATGATTCTAATGTTGCAGGGTTTGGATGGGGATCAGCAATACATGAGCTATACAGCAATCCTTAGCAATTAATCTACACTAAACACACAACTGTGTGAGCCCCACCAATGGAAGAATCCTACTGGTGAGGCCTTTGTGCTTCCATTACCCACCTTTACAATAATTTCCCAAATAATTCCTTCCTACAATGCTGATATTTCACCTCGACCCAGGTGGGAACTCTTCCAATGAGGCTTTGTTAGGCCTGACTGACAGAAATTTTTTTCTTTGAATACATGTATGTCAATTTAATATGAAGCACTTGGAATAACAAGATTATGGATGGGTGGCATGAGGGGAGAGAGAAGGTAACATTCCAAAGCTACTTTTGCCATGGTTAAGTGAAAATGTGTCTATTCCTTGGAAAGCTCTAATCCCTGGCAGGAAACCTCCCTCTTCAGGCTACACAGGCAGTCTTACATTCTTTGAAACAATTGACTGTAATAGGAAAAATTAAGATGTTCACTCTAGAAATCACTTGGTAAAGGACTGATCTAACATGCTGAAGATCAGGGTTCATATCTTAGTTTCACTTAATTTGGAGATGAGGTTTTATACATTTATACAATATTTTAAACAAAGTGAACATCCTAATCCCCAACATATCAGCCACTTTTGAGTAAATCTTTCTTTTAAAAAAAAAGGGCAGAGGGAGAGATGGAAGGGAAGAGAAAAAGGAAAGGGGA
>WBMZ01005856.1:0-81772 GCA_013400975.1 Atrichornis clamosus
CTTTCCCTTTCCCTTCCCCTTTCTTTCTTGCCTTGCCTCTCCCTGCCTCACCTTTCCCATCTTGTTTTCCTCCACAATTTTATTTTCATACACTGTGGCATAAGAAATATTAAGAAAATTTTGTGAGTTAAAGAAAGAATGTCTTGTACAGGGATAGCCCCAACGACATCTTTCCTACTGGAAAGTGTTCAAATGGAGCAAAGGCAAAAAGGTTGTGAATTTACCGCTGTCACTGTTTTCACCTCTCTCACTCATTTTGTCCAGGTTCTCACTACTCTGAAAATGGCTATTGTTATAGTTGCTTGATTGCTTATAGAGAAAACGAAGATTACAGCCTGTTAGAGGTCACTAAGGATCTTTTTCTGAAAAAGACTTGCTAAATGATACAGTAAAAAGCATTTGGTGTGGTCAGAGAATGATGAAGAAAGTAAGTTTCAGCCAGGTACTGTGGCTTCTTTTAGTTCTTAATAGGCTGTGTAGGACATGACTAAATTTTTCAAATTCCTGATCAGACTGGCGTTAACATGCTAGCAATCACATGTGCACCTTGGAGAAAAACAGCCAAGTTAGTATAGGTAAGCTGAGAGCCATTATCATGCATCATTTACAAGGAATTTCCTTAGTGGATGAACACCAGAGCCAACTAAGTGGCATTATTGTTACATGGAAACACGTAACAAGAAGGTTATTTCATTTACTGAAATGAGCAATCAATGTAATAGAATATTTGCAGCAATGTACATGACATGAGTAAGGAGTGGGTTCATTGTGCTAAACCCTATCCAGCAGTCCTTTGTGACAGACCATAGTATGACCATGCTTCAAGAAATTGACAGTGTCTAGAAAGAGAAAGTTTTTTGAAAGGAGTCTTGTTTATTTGTTTTTTTAATCTCATTTGTTCTTGGACAGATTTACCCTAGAGGAAAAGTACAATTATACAGTGCTATGGCAGATTATTAACTCTAAATAAAACTTCTCATTTCTCTAGCCTTACATGGCTTTTAATTTCTGCAACACATCTATCACAATCTTATAATGAATTGCTGGCAAGCATATGCAAGTTGAGAGTGAAAAAGTCCTTCAAATGCAAAAAAGCCTCCCAATGAGGTCAAGTCACTCGTAAGTGCCTTGGTGCAGAAGCAGTTGATGGTAAACTCTAGCTAAATCTATAGAAGAAATCAATTCATTCCACTTACACACCATAAGAATCCTGCTTTCTTTTGCATAACCACAATAAGGGGCTCAGAAGCAGGGATATCAATAAAACCATTAAGCAGTAATTTTTCTATCTGTGAGTCAACATCACTTTGAATGAGTACCTCACAGAGCTTTTGCAGTACTCAAGAATCACTTCTGTGTTTCTTCACAACTCTCTTAACTTCTTAAACTTTAGAAAATGTGCAGCAAGCATAACATGAAACCTCGAAACAATCTTTCCACATTTATTCCACTTTTTCATGATGACTGACCATTCCATTAAGTTTCTCTGAGTGCCTGGTTCTTCCCTCTGCTATGGGAACCAGTATAAGGGCTTGTTTTCTGTTGCCTTACACCATTAATTCATTTTGAAGGGCTATCGGCAACTCTTCCCATCTGCTTCATCTGACCTTTTGTCATAAGCTTTGACTGAAGTCTTCTTCAGCCAATATTTGTATTTTCTGCATATATGTCATGTATCAGATGGCTGAGTGAGAACTCCTGGTTAACTGTCCAGAAAGTTAGGGGTAAGTGCTAATTTTAGAGAAGATGTTTAATTCTGTTTCTTGTGATGGAAAGAAGACTAAGTTACAGATAGGATATGACAGCTTTTAAGAGTAAATTGACTGGATAAGAAGATTCAGTGTTATGAATTAATTTTCCATTATGACTGTTCTTCACTATGGGAAAATTTGGTTATTTTGTGTTTTCTGAAGATAGTAGTGCTGGATTCACTATTACAGAGCAGTCTGCACCCCTATCTTCATAACTCCCTATTGGTTGTCCTTGATATTCTATGGCTGTGGAAAATTTTTGTTTCAGGGTGAAGATACAGCTCTGGAAGTAGCCCAGGGCTTAGGGAATGGAAAACTTTTAAAATTATAAAGAGAACTTCTTGTAGAGAAGGATTTTTAATTCTTGTCGTCTGAGGTCTCCAAGTGACCCAAGTCCCTCAGTTCTGCATAGCATGAAGCTGTTGTGTTTCCAATCAGGTAGAGTTTTCAAGACTGCTGCTGTTTCAATTGTGGTTATCAAACAAGGAAGTAATGTATTTGTGCATTTATATTGTGTTATCTGAGAGCATTAGGAGCAAACACAACATTTTAGCCAACCACAGAGAGAAAGAGAATATATTTCATGAGAAAGGAATGATATGGACCGATCACATGATAAATTGAAATATTGTGTATTTTTCCCAATACAGTCTTAAAGAACACTAGAATGTACTGCATAATAGTACAAAGGATTGATAGAAAGACATCAAGATCTAGTTAAAAGAGTTAAGAGTCTCACACATATGTCAAAGAAGTTGATCTCACTCTTACTGCAATATAAGGAATCCTTAAACTTGGCAGATTCACCTTTCTCAGGTTTCTTTGCACAGTTTTAGAAGGGTGAAGGTGTCTTTGTATGAATTTTATTTAAGTCTCCATGTTTCAGAGTGTCCTTGAAGTTATCTTAACTTTATATTAATGGATAAATGCCTAATAAAGATGTCATGGAAATAGTTACATTTTGTTCTCCATACACCATGTTTCATAGTAGAAATATTTCAGCCCGTATTATATAATTTGATTTAACAGGAAACTCTTGGTGACTAGTTCTTTGTCTTTGGTCTCTCTCCCTCTAGGATAAGAACTGCTAGGGCAGTGTAGTTTTCTTTGTTTATTTCTTTTGTTGTCACTGTGCCTTTTACTAGGGCTGGAAGGTGTGAGGGGACGAGGTTCATGTGCTGCGACCTTCCAGGAAGCGTCCCTCACGGAGTTGTTCCTGCGGGACTCGTGAGCCCCTGCGCATACACCCAAACACACCCTGCAAGGTGTCTGCAGGCAGCCACGCACACACACACAGAGTCCAGGTAGCTGATGGAGACAAAGAGGCCGGAAGGGATCTTTGTATGGAGTTCCGAGGGGTTTGTTGGCAGTCCATGCTCGAAAAGGTCCAGGGATGAAGAACAAGAAACTGAGGCTTACAGAGACTTATATACCAGGGTAACAAGGGGTGGAGAGAGCACCCGGCTCCAATCTCCAGGGGCGGAGATAAGGTGGGGTGACACAGAACTAGCCAGTCAGGGGAGGAGAGGGGAGGAGAACGGGAGCCAGAACCAGTGGTGCGTCGAGGAAGGCAGAACTTTCCAGAACATGACCATATAGGACGAAGGGGAGGGGAGGCCAAGGGGCCAACTGACAAAATGGAATTAACATATCCAGGGTGACATAACTATGGGAGGAACCAAACAACAACTTAGGGGGAGATGTCAAACTTCTGAACTGTCCCGCCAGAGAACTCTAAGATCTTTGGGACGTTCTCTCTCCTTTACAGCTGCAGTGGCGGTTTCTACCACAGCCACATTTTGTTTTGTTAAAGTGCATTCAGCTATACATTTATGTGGAAAAAGGCAGAGCAAATATGTTTAGACTGGAAAACACAGAAATTTGGAATGGCCTTTATTTATTATGGGAGTTTGTTTCACAGCTGGGGCTGTCCCTGAAAAATATGTTTCGGAACAGCTTCTGATAAACTTATGTCTACCCAGACTAGCAGAATGGCCTGTTCAATGGTTTGCATATCAGAATTTCATCTGTGGGTTAAAGAGTTATAAAGAAATACTCAGCTGTAAGCCTAAAATCTTGTGCAGAGTTTTCTGCCTGATTTCATTCCATTTTGAAAAGTCCAATGAAAAATTAAGATATTCTTAAAAGTATGAGACATTTCTGCCGGATGGTTTTTATCTGCTTTGTCTTCTTCATACAAGCCAGCAATCAGAGTGTACATTTCGTAAGAACAATATGTTTTGTTTTCAAAGTTATCTGAAAGGGAAATGGCTTAGAGCATGTAAATGGGTATATTTCAGTCATGGTTAATCAGTCTAATCCTATGTTATGAAATTTGGAAGACTTGAATTAGTTCATTTCATCCCGGAATACAAAGTTTTGTGGCAACAACAAGTGATTGGCAGCAGCTTCATGAAAAAAAGATGGGAAGAATCTATTACTGCACTACTTGCTCCTTGGAAAGCTAATATATAGGTAGATTGTTGCAAACACATTGATTGCTTAATCTTATTTTGATAAAACTGCTCAAAGGGTTCCAGGACTATGTTCTGTTCTGCAGCTTGAAAAATAAAAAAGAGGCATTTTAATATAATCCTGGTTCCTATGATACTACTTTGATCTACTTTTATTTTTTTTAATGCTCTACTTGTTGTTGTCCTATTCCATTCCTGTGTGGCTCTCCTTTAATTACTCCTCTTTTCTGACTAAACCTTTTAGAAAGAGCACTTGGAAGCATGTACTTCTTAATAAATCTGCACTTTCTTTTCCAGGAAGATATTTCTTGTCAGTGTGGCTGATACCTGGTTAGCATGTCATGAAGGACAGTGAAATTTCAAACGTTGTGTTAAGATTTATGCAAAGGGTTGAGGTTCAGGCATTGAACACCTATGTACAGCTGCTTTGCAAGGTGGTGTATATAACTCTTACATTTAACAAGGTGTTTGAAACCAAATGGTTAATTTAGTATGAAAGTGCAAATAAAACTGGAAACTGGATGGAGAGGTGCCTTTCACGTTCTGTGAACAATCCAGGACACTGTCATACACACCGAAACTAAGAAAGGACCCATCAATTAAAAAAACATAAATCAAATTTTGTGGGAATTTTTTTTTTTTTTGCTATGGCATGACCTGATATGTGAAACTAATAATGAATGACAAGACAGTTTGGACTTAATCACACAACTGTGGACAGCTCAAAATAAAACAGAGCAAGAAGCTGCATTATTCCCATCACAATGCCACCAGTTGAATATTTTGAAAGTTGGAGTTTGGATTCCTGCTTATCTTCTGATTGAAGAAGTCAGGAAATAAAAAAAAATGAGTGAAAGAAAAATAGTCCTAAACTTGGGGAAAAAAGCTATTTATCCTCATTTAAAACTTGTGACCACCAAAGAACAGAGCATTGCTTAATTTCTATGTCTTCCTACACCAGTCAAGGTAGTTGTGGATTATATGATACCTCATGAGGGATTAGATTTTATGGGATGACCTAGAGAAAGACACAATTCCTGTAGTTCCTGTTAAATTTCAGTGAGAGTTGCAGCTGTTTAACTGCCCTTAGAATCAAGGGTCTAATAATCAAATATTTGCTGAGTAAAGTATATGGAAATCTAAATTATATGTGTTTATTGCATTGCATGTTTTTGTTATTTTTTTCTTTTTTTTCCATTAAAAAAAATAATTGACACCATTTGCAAGATATTGCTTAGCACATGGTCTGAATTACTTGAGAATTAGAATGTTTTTTACTTTCCTGGCTCTTGGAGTATTTAGAGTCCAGTTGGAATGAGACTCAGATTGGTCAGCTAGAAGTATCAGACAGATGTGACACGTCAGCTACACTTCTCCGCAGCTGCAAGACTAAAACTTTTGCAATCCACAAGTGTATTCACCTCACATTAGACAGCGCTTAATTTTTTCTCTAAAGTAGCTCTTTGACCATATGCATAGGTCTTAATCATCATTATAGGACCCCTCCAAACTCCTCTCCCCTCCCCATAATGAAATCACATGATACATTCAGGAACTCGATATCAGGAAATAATGTTTTGGCAAATTGGTCTATTACCCTATGTGTTATTCTTACTAACTCAACTCATCCTGTCCTGGAAATTAAATCAAGAGTATACGGCACTAATTATATCAAAATGCTCTACCAACACGCTTAATCATCACTTTGTGGTATTTCTAAGAAAATAATACTGAAAACATTTTCTTGACTCAGTGTGAGGCTGAATCCCACATCTCAGTTGTTAAGGAAGGCTCTGATCTTAGAGCAGATCAGATAAACAACCTCCTTTTGATGGATGGACCCAGACTCAAATCATCCAAGATTTTGAAGGCTGTAATTCCTGCCAGTTCCTTTCAGAATGTGAAACAAACTATATGCTCAACAAAATATTGAAAGTAAATAAGGATGGCTATATTTTATTTCTGGATCAGCATGTTGCCTTTTCATGAGTCATCTTTAAATTTTGCTTTTATGTGATATTCTAATTTAAGGAATGACAGAAATTTTGTAATAGTTTTCTTGGATACATTAAATTTCTTTCAGTGTTAACATAGATGTAAATGTTCCTGGAGCAACACTCTGCAGAAGGGTTAAAATTGCTTTGGAATGAATTGGGGCTGTATGGATTGATTTGCAGTTTATATATATATATCTATCTTTATTTCAAGTCCAGAGTTCCCACAATATTTAATTAATTTTCTCTACAGCTTTAAATGGAGTGCAGTCTTTATTAAGTTTAATTAGTTTTCCTCGAGGCTTGCAGGGTAATGGTAACATAGGAGAGCAGCTTCTGATTGAGGGTAGCTTCTAAACAAAGACACATGTAGTTGAATATATCCAGTTTCAGGGCTGAGTTACTTCGGTGAGCCACTGCCTTATGTTCACAGAGAGACGTGCTGTGAGGTATGTTGACTTCAAGGGTGCCTAGTTAACTTATCTTTGACTTTGTGTGACTCACAGTTCCAATGGGTTAGCTCTTGTGCCATTCACTTGCAATGGAGAATCTGAGGTACGAGCAAAAGATCTGACAGTTTGAGCTTCTTACGAAAATGCACACCAAGCATTAAAAAATCCCCACAGTTGCGCTGAGATTCAACTACTCAATGGTTTTGAAGTCAAACTCGGCTTTAAAAATATTTGGACTACCTTTCAAAATTACTAAGCAGTATGGAGCCTGCATCTAGAATCAGTCTCTTGTCGTCTTTCAGATCTTACCTGTAGAAGAGGCTTTGACCTGGTCCCCGTTGTTTGCAACAACTCTAGGCAATGCTACCAGCCTTGGGGGAGACAAAAGTTGCAGATAAGGATCTGAGGTTTCTCCAGAGCAGTGAACCTGAGCCAGCAGTGTCCCCAGGTGGCCAAGAAGGCCAATGTCATCCTGGTTTGTGTCAGAAATAGTGTAGCCAGCAGGACTAGGGATCTTCCTGTACTCGGCACTGGTGAGGCTGCACTTTAAATCCTGTGTCCAGTTTTGGGCCCCTCACTCACTACAGGACAGACACTGAGGTGCTGGAGCATGTCCAGAGAAGGACAACAGAGCTGGTGAAGGTTCTAGAGCACAAGTCCTATCAGAAGTTGCTGAGGAAGATGTGGGTGTTTCACCTGGAGAAAAAGAGGCTCAGGGGAGACCTTATTGCTCCCTAAAACTACCTGAAAGAAGGCATAGTGAGGTGGTGGTCAGTCTACCGAGTAGCAAGAGATAGCATTTGTGGAACTGCCTCAAGTTGTGCCAGGAGAGGTTTAGATTGGATATTAAGGAAAAATTTTTCATCAAAATGGTCACTAAACATTGAAACAGTCTGCCCAGGGAAGTGGTGAAGTGACCGTCCTTGAAGGTATTTAAAAGACATGTAGAGGTGGCACTTGGGGACATGGTTTAGTGGTGGGCTCGGCAGTGCTGGATTAATGGTTGGACTTGATGATCATAGAGGTTTTTTCCAACATAAACCATTCTATGGTTTTATGATTCTATGATTATTGTATCCTAACCTAGCAACCCTGGAGACTTCTGCTGTAATGTTTTTGCATTAACATTGTCATTGCAGCTGGTGTGTGATCCTCAGGCAGAACATAATTGCAAAGCACTGTCAGCAGGGCATTCCTGGAATAATAGAGGGAAAAGTATATACACATGAGTAATAGGGGTGTTTTCATACTAACTTCCCTGGATCTGTTTGCTAGTACATAAGTGAAGATCTGTATAGGGAAAATTCCTTTCAGAAATTTATCTTACCAAGTTGTACTGGTTGATGAAGTAGGCTGCATCAAACAATAAGGGGCAAGCATGCTATGATTGGTGAAGAAAGAAGGTTTCACCTATTACCTTGATAATCCAACTATTTGGGAAGATATGAGAAGGAGCTGTTATAAACTTATCTGCTATATTTTAGATATGAATTATTGTTGTGGTATGTCACACAGGGAAAAACTTAAACGAAGAAATTAAACCCCAACAATAAATAAAAAGGAATTACCTAGAATATGTTTTATTTTTCAATAACTTTTGCTGAGAATCATAAAGCTCCTTTGAGATTCTCATTTTTCAGCACAAATTCCCGCTAGACTAACAAACAATGTGTTATTATAATTTTCAGCCTTTTCTTCTTGGGAGTTATTAATTATGATTTGTTTTTATTCTCATTTTTCTCCACCCCCCATCTTAAGTGTTTCTACTAGTTATTTAACATCAGTTAGTCCATTAAAAACACCACTTTTCCTAAACATAAATAAAAAATAAAAAAGCAATAAAATAAGAGGAAATTGAATGCTGTCTTGATGTCTGCTCCTAACCATCTCATGGCCAAAATCAGATCTGGTGAAATACTTGTGTCTCAAATGCTTTCATTTTCCAACATAACTTACATACCTAACCACCCCTGATGACTAGGGCTTTTGGCCACAAAATGCAGACAGATCCCTAGATCCATATTCAGACATCTAAAGGAGTAACCTGATTTTCAGGAATGCACAGCCAGTTTCAGTAGGACTAAAAGACACTTTGTGCTTCTGAGAAACATGAAATCCTATAAAGTTTAAGTAAAGGTTGACTTTGACTTATTTGTACCTTGCCCCTGCTCTAAGAAGGATAGCAATGCATTTTCTCCTCTCTGAAAAGTGCACCTGAAATAGCTTATAAAATGGTGCTTTCTGCAATATTAAACTGGCCATTTGGGGAAGGAGTCTCTTCTGTGAACAAATAGAACTATTGTAAAAATGAGTCACTAAAGCTGTTTTAAAAGCAAAAGGCAAAAAGGACGATAATGTAAAAATTGGATGTAGAATATCATTGTTAATTTAACATCACCTTTCTGGAGAAGTTGCCACTGACTGGAAAATGGGATAGGTAACCCCCATTTTTAAAAAGGGAAAAAAACCCTCAGGATCTACAGGCTGGTCAGTCTCACCTCCATGCCTAGCAAGATCATGAAGCAGATTCTCCTGGAAACTATGTTCAGGCTCATGAAAAATAAAGAGGTAGTTGGTGACAGTGAGCATGGCTTCACTAAGAGCAAATAGTGCCTGACAACTGTGGTGGTCCTCTATGATGGGGTTACTGTGTTGGTGGATAAGGGAAAAGCAACTGACACCATTTACTTGGACTTACACAAAGCATTTTGCACTTTCCCACACAGCTTTGTCTCTAAACTGGAAAGACATGGATTTGATAGATAGAGCCCTTGTTGGATAGGGAATTGGCTGGATGGTTACACTCAAGCAGCTGGAGTCCATGGCTCACTGCCCAAGTGGGGAGCAGTGACGAGGGGTGTCCTCAGGGGCTGGAATTGGGAGTGGTGCTGTTCAGCATCTCTGTTGGTGACAGGGACAGTGGGATCGAGTGCACCCTCAGCAAGTTTGCCAACAACACCAAGCTGTGTGGTGTGGTCAACAGGCTGGAGGGAAGGGAAGCCATCCAGAGGGACTGTGACAGGCCTGAAAGGGGGACCCGTGTGAAACTCATGAAGTCCAATGAGGCCAAGCACAAGGTCCTGCACTGGGGTTGGGGCAATCCCAAGCACAAACACAGAACTAGTCCAATGCAAGGACCAGTTAGCTTGGCTCAGTTTAGCATTTGTTGCTAATATAAAAAAATGCCCTTTAGTACTTACCTGTTCTCTTGGGACAACTTTAAGCTGTGGTATTATGCTAATGTACATAAGCAGCATCTTCTACTTGCAAGTAAAAACCCCCCGAACACACCACAACCAACTTTGAAGAAATTCTTAGTAGTTTTAAAATTCCATGACTTTGGTCAAAGGACTGAGAAACCAGGTATTAAGGATTTCAGGCCTGTCAGAAGCTTCTTCCAATAAGAGGGCTTCTGTCATTCACAGTTGGGCACGTTCAAGTTTTCCTGCATTACTTACCTTCATGCTGACAGCTTGAGTGTCTCAGGGGACTGTGGGATTTTCTTTCCCCTTTTTTTCCTTTCAAAGTGTTTTGAGTGTCAGAGGGAGCTGAGGAGCAATGTGAAGTAGTGAGAATGAGATGGGTTTTTTGGTGTTTCAACTGCTGTCTATTAAATTTCAAACAAAATATTGGCAATTTGTTAAGCTTTTCCTCCCTAACTAATATTTAAAAGCATTCAATTAAGACTATATAATGTGTTCAATGAGTTAAACCACCCCATGATATTAGAAAAATATTACATATATAAATAAAATACATCAAAGCATTAAAAAGCTATTACACACTCCGAACATAAAATGGCAGAATAATGATGGATCCTGCCATGCAGCAAACATATTCAAAAATATTATCTTCCTGGTAATGAAATGCCATCCGTTTCATTTTAAGCTAAATACGTTAGACATATCAGTGGAGTCTGTGCTGACACAGCAGCGAGTTGAAATTGAAAATCTGAAATTATATATATGATTGGACACAGTGTTAAAGTAATTTATAGGAAAAACCACAAATGTGCTGGGTCTGCACCTTTTCGTGAACTCATTTTAGAGAATCAGATAGAGGAAAACTCTACCATTTCTAATGTGCAGTAGAATGGCAGCTCGCCAGGACCCCAATATATTCAGTATGAGGGGCTGAAAGAATAGGAGAGAAAGAAAGAAAGAGTCTAGTGAGACTTGATTCAAATTACAACAATTCTGCATAAGCCATCAAGAAAATGGCATTCGTTTTCATTGCTCTGACCTAATATGATATAGCAGCTGTAGGAACTATATTAGCTATCAAGACAAGAGGGAGATAACGGGGAAACATTTAGAGAGGAACACCAGGATAGAGCTAATTTCAGCTTGGCTGCAGATGCTTCGCATGCTTCGCCATGGAGAGCAAAGTGGCAGCAGGAATCATTATGACAATCATCTGATACTCAAAGTTTAGGCTGAAATTCAGTTTCCGCTGACTGGAATGGAGCCTTGGTTATTACACACACACACACACACACACACACACACACATCCCCGCACACACACCCACATCCCCACACCTTGATGCACACTGACAATTTCCCCCTCTCTCTTAAGTCTTTTAGTCTTCCCAGCTGGCTCGTCAACTAAAGAAAATCAAAGGAAAAACTAGCATCAGAAAAGGTTTTGTCCTTGGAGCAGCTCTCTAAGCCTTACTTTCAAGTATCTTTTACTTATTTCTTGTAGTTCTTTCCTGAATTCAGAATGTTTTTCATTGGTGTGTGAAAAGAATTGAAGAAAAGGCAGTAATCCACTATTAATATATGGATTCAGTCCTACCATTACTGTTACAGTTGTTAATGTGATGATTTATGGCTTTATCTTTTCTTAAGGCTTGTTAGTCAGATATAAGGTAATTGTTCTGGTGCAACATAAAGACAGATGATTTCCCAGAGCAGGATCAGACACACAAGTCATTTTGGGATTTTACGTTAATCTCTTACTTGACCTCCTACAAACATCCTAGATTTGCTTGATTTTTAAGAACACCATTGTCCTGATTAGACTTTGGGCTGACCTAACTGAGGCTGTCCAGTACATGAAGGGAGTCTACAGGAAAAATGGAGAGACTATTTACAAAGGCATGTAGTGACAGGATACGGGGGAATGGCTTCAAACTGAAGGTGAGTAGGCTTAGATTATGTATTAGGAAAAAGTTCTTCACTGTGAGGGTGGTCAGGCACTAGAGCAGGCTGTCCAGAGAAGTTGTGGATGCTCCATCTCTGGAAGTGTTCAGGCCAGATTGGACTGTGCCCTGAGCAACCTGGTGTAGTGAAAGATGTCCCTACCCATGGCAAGGGGCTTGGAAATAGTTGGTCTCTAAGATTCCTTTCAGCTCAAGCCTTCTATTATTCTATAATTCTATGATTTTCTATGCTATGAGATCATACCAGTCAGAAAACACAAAAAGAAATGGTGCCTGGGACTTTGAAAAATATTTCACTTAGTTCAGTTGTCCTACTGCTCTTCTGAACAACAGTAAAAAAATTCTTAACTTTGGAAGTAAACAGTATCTATTTTTTATTCTGTGTGGGTGCTGCTTGTTTCTAGTGCCAGTGAGTGTTATCTCTTAATTTTTTTCTTGTTATCTTAACATTATAAAGAGAAGATGATTTGTTGACAGAACATCTACAAGGTTTGTAGAAGAAACCCACTGCAGAATCTGGTAAATCATATTCTGCTCATCTGAATACTGTATCTGAATATTTATTGTACATAGAGAAAGAAGTCTGCCACCTTGCTCTCACACATAGTTCTTTGGTGTTAGGCAAATCTATTTTACTCTGGGCAAACCAGAGAACCTCTGCCACACCACACTTCTGGAAACTTCCTTCAGAGAATCCAGAAATGATCAGTATCATATTTGTCTCTTAGCTATAAATCAGATTCTTCACAGCTCCTGTGTGATGATTTCTAGTCCCACATTTTGTCAGATTCCCTGTTCACACCCTCAAGAGCTGTTGAGACATGACTTTCAGACTTGGGGAGTCTCATTCATGTTGGATTCCAGAGGTATATTTCCAGTTTGAATTTGGATCTTTAAAGATCTGCTTTAGAGTGTTCCTGTGCACTTCCTCTCAATCTTCTCAAGGAAGCTATCATAGCACTTCTCACTTTTAGAAGCCCCTCAGAAAATGATAAAATGTGAAATATAAATGAAAGAGAAAACGTCATCTTAAACGGCTTATTCTCTTGAATTCCTGGCTTTTTTCTAGTCTGCCCCATGTACAAAGTTCCTGCTCCAAGTGGGAAATTATGACACATTTTTGAGTATGATTCTCTATCCTGGGTATCCCTGCTAAGCCTTCAGGAGGGCTGATGGTGACTGGAGCCTTTTCCTTATTTCACAAGGCAACTTTAAGGGCAGTTCTCATCCAAGAAGCTATGCAATGGAAGAAGGATATATAAATGAAGTTAGCCTATAGCTTGGAGTTACAGTGTAGGACAACTTTTCAGCATTTTTCTGTTTATGTTACCACTACTGACAAAAATATTTCCTTTGCTACATTTCCTTGACTATTATTGTTAGTGCTAAAGGTATTTGGAAATAAAATACATAAAGAAAAAGAGTGATTTGTGTCCATCTCTCTTGGTTCTGATTATGTTTGTCCCAGAATATTTAAGAAATGCCAGGACTCCTATTCACTGCTGCATTTACATTTTTTGGAGTTCACAATAATCAAATGGGAGTTATTGCTGGCAGCAGTTCACCTGAATTCTATCACCAAAATGCTTTCTGGATATGTCATCTGATGTTCCTAGGAGAAAGGATTGAAAACATGGTGCTTCTTCCTGGTAATTACTTACTTAATAGAATTAATTCAATACAGCTGATTTCAAGACGATCAAATTTAATGAATGATTACAAATCTGTAATCAGCATTTTACAACCTATACATGTGCTGACTGATTTGTATACACAAGCTGCAAGGACACAACTACGAATTTTTGCTCTTTAAGGATTACTGAATGAGTTTTCTGCTGGGTAAAGGGAGGTCTCTTATTCTCTTTGTCAGCCTAGTGATGGGTCGTGATTTTTCTGTTTATTCTGCTACTACTGTTACGTTTCATGTGTGACTTGGCCCGCAGGCTTAAAGGCAAACATGGTATTTCTTTGCAAATAACAAATTCATTGCGTTCACTGTGATGTAAAACTGAAGCTAACATTGGTTAAACAGTCAGGGATTTTAACAAAATACAGCTCAAATCAGTACAATGAGTAGGGTGATGATTCACAAAATTAGAGCTTTTAGCAAGTTAGTTAGCAACTAACTAGTTAGCAATTTACAAAACTGTCTGAACATCCCTACCTATCTATGGGATGTCAACAGCACTATGAGAAGTGTCAGTAGAAATATGTTAAGATGGTTTACTGCATTCTCACAGTAGGGTGTTATCAGGTAACCAAGAGAGAGAATTACTGAGGAGATATCTAGTTAGACTTAGTCTTTGAAATTCAGTATTAACACAGTACCTTTCATTTATTAAATAACTGTTTTATTGGATATTACTTTTATTACACCACTGTAACTGAACTGGCAAAGATATTCAGATTGCAGACAACTGACAGACATTATGTAAACATTGTTAAACTGCAGTAAATTAATATTGTAAATGTGCCCAAGCTATTTCTTATGTCCAAAGATTAAATAAGAAAGCTAGTAAATTATTTGGACACCAAAATACACCTGAGAATTGGAATAAGCTTTCAATTTTGTACCTTTTCCTGAGATTTTGTTTTGATGTCCAGACATGATATCAGAGGAGATATTTGGAGCTTCTGCCAAAATGTTGGGCCAGATCCTTATCTCCACGAAATTGCCATAAGCCCTGGACTATCCTGTTGATTTCAAAGAAGTTACTGGATGTTCACACCAGCGTGCATAGTTCAGAATGTTACAGCTCTGCTATTATGGATTGTATTCAATTTAGGTGAAAGTGACACCTCAAGACTGCGTAATTTTCCCGTTGTAAGTCAGAATGTTTGTGCTATTTCCTGGTTAGTATTTCTCCTGGAAAGGCGTGGTGGCGTTACTGGTGCTGTGCTAGCTACCCATGTTTGTTCCAGTTTTGCTCTCAGCTTTACTGGGGATGCTCTCAGGTAACTGTATTCATATTGGACCAACTGTTGCCTTAAATCTGAACACAGGATCAGATCACTTAGCCAAATTAATTATTATTAACAGAGTTAGTTGTTATTAGTATGAAAATAATTATTAACAGTTTCATGATAATGGAGATGAGCATAGACTTTGCCCTCCAGAAAGGTGAAGGGTGCTTTGGAAATGCCTGGAGACAGCTGGAAAGACAGGCGAGCCTCTACATCCACGGGACAGACTATCTTTTCTTACAGACAGCATATCACTGAACAGAAATGCAGTTACTGTTTACAACTTTCCTGTATTTTCCTTCAAAGCTTCTCGTATGCTTGATATCTCAAATTCTGACAGTTAGGCAGTAAATGAGATAGGCAATCTTCTGTAGCAAGATTTAGACAGAGGCAAGTTTTCCTTTCCTAAAGGCGTAGTAGTAGTAATAGGAATAGGGATTAGGGTTGTTAATCTGGCTGTAGTAAGAGTCCCACAGTGGGGTAAAAAAGCCCCCAGAATCTGTAGATGGTTCTCTTTAGCTGGTAGTAAATAGTGTCAGAATCCTTGTGGGTTTTTCGCTCTTGAGTTGATGCTTAGTGCACTGGAAAAAAGTTATATTTCTTTGTCCCATTTAGTAGGCACCAAACTCCCCAAATTTCTTGTCCAGAAATGCCTGATAAGAGGGGGGGGGGGGGGGTGTTTTAATGCAACCAAATGAATAAAATTATCCTGAGCAAACCCAAATGTCATCACTGACATACTTAGAAAAAGATGTGTTGTAGGGCTTTCCCCATGTTTTCTGGCAATTTGTATCATTTTTGGCAGACTCATAATGATGCAAGTAGCCATCAAGTGGGATATTTCAGGCCATTGAAATATCATAAAACCGCAGGAGAAAAAAATTATCATCCCAGAGTTTTGTACTCAAATGGCTGTAGTGAGGAACGAGCATAAACCAGTCACAAAGGTTCCACAAGTTTCCTGGGCACCATGCCAGCCAGAAATTATTTCATTACAGTAATTCTTTGTTGCTGCCAAAAAAGTAGACAAAAGACAAGTTCATGTTTTATATTGATCAGGCTGAATTAAAAAGCTTATATGAGCTGGGATTTAAAAAGTGAGAAAAGAAAAGAGAAAATAAGAATATTATTGAACACAGAACTACCATTTTGTAATTTTTTTGTTATTACTTGTCTTTTGAATTCGGTAAGACTTTAAAACCTTTTTATCAAGGTCTAAAATGAACATATGTGACCAACCGAGAGAACAGAAAATGCCCTTTTCACAGAATAAACTTTTGACCTTTATTTGTAAGTATCAAACTTGACTCTATACTATAATCTTCTCTGACTTTATCAATGTGTATTTCTTCTACTCATCATGCAGTTCAGATGTAATTTAAAATTAATATGAATTAACGTTAATTGTAATTACAAATTTTTAAATTGTATTTTTATTGTAATCTGAAATTAATAACTTTGGCATAAAATATATTCAAATATATATATTTGGACCGAGAAGGCCTATTATGTGTGCTAATCTACAGTTTGCCTCCTTTCCTTTCCTGTTCTTCTTTATCTAGGATCCTGATTCTTTGGTGGGTGCTACATGTCCTCTGTTCCCGGCAAAATTAACAGAGATCACATTATTCCCTTAGCTGTTTTTAAATTTTGCAGAGAAGTGTGTTTGATTGCTTCATTAACTGCATAGGAACCTTGTATTTTTTACAATTCATCAGTACCTTTTACGTGCACAAACATATATGGCATTATAAAGGTATAAAAACATTCATGTTATTCCTTTCTTTGTCCTGCAGAACACAAATTTCGTACAAGGATGTTCTATAAAGTTCAAAAATATCCAGGACCAAGTGCTCCTGCTTGAGCAAGGTGCTGGTCCAGCTGACCTCCAGAGCTCCGTTCCACTCTCAATCATTCTGTAATTATGTGGTTTTAATGCTTGTTCATTGTGAATGTACCTGGAAGATGGTTAACAGAACTGTTCCATAAATGGGAAAATATATAAATAGCAAGCAGTGGCAAGAGTGGAGGGACAGATCTTGGAGCAGGCCATCCTGTCAGCTTGTGCGTGACTCATATAATTAGTGCTTGAAACAAATGTATTTCTGGAACATTCAGCTCTCTGCTGACTGATAATAATCTGTTGTTTTCAGCTGTGCAAAATAGAGAGTGGTGAAAAGTCCAGAGCTCCCCAAGCACTGAGGTGCTGGCTGCTAGTTATGTCTCGGCTTTGGTGGGTGGGATGGTCTGTGGATGAAGCCAGCAGAGCAAGAATGGCGAACCTGTGCTGTGCAGACCTTAAGGGGCAGCCTGTATGGTCACCCAACATATTGTGCCCCATTTTCCCTCCCCAGGTGCAGAGCTGTTTCCTCTCTAGGACACCAGGCTGAGAAATTCCTACACTGCATGGGTAACTACGGAACTTCTGGCACCTTGAAGCACCTTGGAGTGGCGGGTGCCTAGGTGCTGCTGTCACAGCACAGGGGGACACTGCAGTCCCGCAGGGCTGACAAGTCTGCAAAACTGCAGAGCACTTCTATCCCAGTGTTAAAATGGCAGAACCGTGAAGCTAAGTGCAACCTGTCCAAAAAGGTCTGTGGCAAGGGTATGAACCCAAGCCTCCACAGTGCTGGGGAAGGTCAGGTCAGAAATTGTATAAGCAGGAAATGTTGTTGAAACACCTTCCTTTTCCTGGAAAGAATAATTCCCGACAAAAAAACCAAACCTAGCCAAACAAAACTATTATGAAAATACTTTTTTTGTCTGTGATTTTTAAAAGCAGAACTGTCATCAAAGAGTAACTAAAGGAAGCCATTTTAGTCTATTTGGTAAATAATATTTCTAAGCAAAATTTTTAACTTTTCTGACTTCATCTTTAATACACCAGAAGAAGGAGTTTTCAATAATTTTATTTTCACTCTTTCTTCTGTAATGTAAAAGTAATCTGTGTATTTATTTATTTTTATTTATGAACATTCTTATATTTTATTTACGAAAAGCCTTATCTTTTTTAAATGATCTGTTTTTCTTTCAGATTAGGCAAAAGTTTGAAAGGGCATTTCTAAAGGTTTTGTATTCTCCACAAGGATGCTTACTCTTGATGGGATATCTGAGATGGCCCGGGTGTTAATATCAAAAGAGGAATTGAATTATAGATAAATAATTGTCATATTTGAAAATTATAGAAGAATAGTTTTTTCTTCAGGAAATACCTAATTGCCCAGTAGAGGCAGATTCTGGAGGCTATTATTAAGACAAAGATTTCAGAGAAGTTAAGAAAATTTAGACACAAGCCAAAACTCACTATTCATTTAACATATAAATATAATTGAATTTTCATATGTAAGCCAGATATTGCCTAATTTAATTGGAAAAATCCTGAGCAGTCCACAACCTGTAGTGGCAAGGCAGCAAAAGAAAGGCCGTTTTCTGTAACTGTATTTTATACAGTTTTGTATTTTTTCCTGAAACAATGTCTATCCCTCCTGTAAAAACCTTTTTCCAGATGAGATGCAGACTACCAGGAATTTATTAGGGCAGTTCTACATTGCACCTTCCCTCTATATCTCCTTGTAATTTTTTCTGTGAAAACAATTTTTTTGACTTGTCATGAAAGTAACAGGGATTAAATTTTCTATTTAGCGGCATTAATTATGTCCAAGGCTGTACAATCTCAAGCTGGGTTTTCCCACTTTCATTTTTCTGTGTTGTAATTGTGTGTAGTTTCCTGTGTTCTTAAGCTTTAGTGATTTCAGACACTACCTAGAGAATTGTTTTTGTGCCTCACTGAGAATGTGTAGCATACTCTTTTATGATCAAATTCAAGTTAAATGATCAGCAAGTGCAAATTGAAGAAACACCAGGGCAGTCCCCTTTTTCTCATGCTGGTACAGGCAGCTCTTTCTTTCTAAGACAGTGGTGTCCTCTTTGAAGCAATTTCTTATTCTGGACTGCCTTATAGGATATAAGTTATTATTTCGTTATTTTTCTTTTTATCATTGTTATTTCCTCAGACACCCCCTCAAGACACAGCATTTCAGCTGTGTTTGCGGAACATGTGTGTTCAAACGTCTCCAATTAATCAACATTTAATCAAGATGTTCTGAGTCACTCTTTTAGGTCCATTCAATGTTTATGGACTTCCCAGGCATAGGGCAAATTGCTCAAATAAAGAGATAAGACAGAGAAAGTGCTTTCACACAGGTTGTGAGAAAGAAGAAATACTCTTCATGGGATATAGGTGACTTAAGATGAGCATCTTGTAGAACTCCAGTGAGGGAAATTAGTTTAAAAAGTGAGGGATGACCTTTGAAATCCAATTTAAGACCAGAAAAGGAGTCAAAATGGGAGGAGAGGGTGGAGAAAACCACTCTGTACTATTGTCTGTAATAGTAAATGAAACATCTGTTACAAGTGACATCTCAGTAGTAATTTGCCCTTTTTCTTTCGATAGTGGTAACAACTTAATGTAATAATAATGGACAGAAGAAAGGCAGGGGATATCATAACTATCCCTGCAGACTAAACTTTTCATTTCAAGTCACAATATGAGCCAATCCAGAATGGAGAGCTGGATCCAGGATTGCCAGTGCCTAATGGTCTGCTCTAGCCACTCTTCTTGAATGATGGAGGGTTCCCATTCAGAAAACAAATACCAACAAGGCACCAGAAGAGTGCATGCAGCTGGCATTCCTTCATCCCTTCCTGATCAACCTGGAGAAGGAAGCAATAAACTGTTTATGGGTGTGTGAGCTTTCTTACAGGGACTTCTGGGTTTCCCTGAACCCAATAGGCTGCTGACAAAAGGAATTTCTGCTAAAGGTATTCCTTATTTCAAATAATCGCAGGTCTGGCTGAGATCCCTCATTTTGAATGCTCACATTTTCCTCTTGCCCGCAGAGCTGCCAAGGGATGAAAACAGTGCAAGTTTTAAGGAAAATGCTGTACATGTAAAGATGCAAACACATACCTTGGTACTGCGTTTCTGAAATACCATGGCTCAGTGGTATTGTTCACCCTACATGGAATAAACAATTCAGAATTCATGGTGACCTGCCTTTTGAACCAAGACTTTACCCTTCTTTTTGTTAAACAGAGATTTTCTCAGTTGTCTCTTTTAGTTTCAAAGACATAGATCTTTGTTTTTAAGTTCACGATTTTAACCCAGTCTTATTGAGTGAAATAATATCACAGTATCCTTCTAAGCATGAGCCCAGAATAATATTTAATAATTTCATAATTCAGTATTTATTAATTATAAGCATTTTTAATCTGTGATAAATCCCACAGGACACAACTGAAACCAGGGCCAAATTTCATTTAACATGTGCAGGTTTTAAAGGCAATCTCTGCTTGGAAGAAGTTTTTTTCATGGTTAAGAATCAATAATTAACTTCTAGAGCTGATCATCTAGCCTGGGCAGAAGTGAAATCGTTGAAGTCCTGATGTTTTTGGAGCAGTGGATAGTCTATTCTCAGGCGTCATCTACAAGACAATTCTGTCTGTTTTAAAAGCCAGTCTGAGTCCTTACAGCTCTGACATGACTTACTCACTGCTTTTATAACCCCATATTTTTGTATATAGGGACATTTTTCAGAGTACTTTTGTGGAAGATGTGAACAGTTTTGACCTTTGATTTGTGCAGAGGCCTCTCTGGATGAAAGTGATATCGTTATTATGCCATGGTATAGAATTGGAGTGTAACAATATTTAACACTCCATAATGAACCAAAAGATATTTAACATTCAGGTATCTTTTATTTTCTAGCAGAGTTTGTGACTCTTAAAATTAAAATAGCTTTCGCAGTGATAATTTGCCTATTATTATTATTATTAATTACTATTTTGTACCTCTGTTATTTCACAAAATTTACAATGGCTTACTGCACCACAGCAGACAGCTTTACAAGCAAAGGTGTTTACTTGTGTCTTTCTTGTGTTCTGTTAAATATTTCTTATTCCTTCAGACTGCACTACAAGGACCATTTCACTGTCCCCTTTGGCTTCTGCATCTTGCTTCCAGCATGAATAGACAGGTAATAACCATTCAATGGGGCCATTACCTCTTCTAAAGACTATTATCAAAATGGTCATTATACATAATGGAGATTATTACAGGCAACTTGAGATTTTTTTAGATAGATCACTACAATAATAAGTGGGCCTTTTTAGACTTACATATTGGTAGGAATAATAGTAGGGCACAAAATGCATGGCAAATGTTGCTTTTTATCAAAACTTTTTAAGCTTTTAACGTCTTTTCTTCTGGATTCTTGTGATATTTACAAAACTTCTGTGAACACCACCTGTTGAGAAGTTTATAGAGCTACAAGTGCAACAGCGAAGAATTACAAGTTTAGTCGGTAGGTGAGGTGTATTTTCCTCTTAAAAAGCTATGAAATTATGCGTAAAAAAAGAAAAATATTATAATAAAGCAGGTTTCCAGGCAGGTGTATATTTACCGAAACTGCAAACCCCCTATTTTTAGAGATACTCAAGCTGATCCCCTATGGAAAAAGGGACCATATGAAACCACTACTTTTCTTTTTACAGTAGCATTTGTTTTCCAATTTATTATATTTCTTTTTCACTTCAAGTTTGAAATGGAAAATTTCAGCTGTTCAAAAGAATATCTACAGGAGACACTAGCCTAAACCTTGAAGAGAGATGCCTTTTCAGTCCTGCAACTTTCCCTTACCGACCACAACACTTGAAAGCATATTGTTTACAACACTACTTCCATGTAATCTGACCTACTGCAAAGAGAAATGCCAAATAAATTAAAGGGGGTTTATGTATTGGGTTTGGCATAAATTGTCCAGACAAATAGACTGAAAGGTGAAGGTGGTGGTGGTGATCTTTCTCCCAGTTTATTCATGATTCTCCCCCAAAGGAAACTGATGTTATTTAAACACACCCTTTGAAATTTTCTGTGTCAGCAGGCATAGCTCCAGTGTGCCAGGTTTGTTGGTAGCTATGTCTCTGTTCCTCTCAATTCTACCCAGTCTTTGAATCACAGTTCAAAGTAACCCTCTGCTAATAAGAACCGTGTTGATATGGGATTATTATGAGTATTTTCCTTGTCTTGATTATCCCTGCTACATGTTGATTATATGCCTTTCTTCTTAAAGAACATTCTCTCTTTCTTTTAGGATATATGCTCTGCCTACTCTGCTTCTAATAATGGCATTTTTATCATTTGAAGGAAGTTCCCCATTGTATTTCTAATCTCACAGGTTTTGCTGAAGCACTGCATCCTTGTCTAAGCCTCACTGTCTCTTTCTGACACAGCTGTGGCTAACAGGAGAGCACTGACCTTTGAAAAGTGTGTGAACAGGCAGTGGCAGAAGAACTTAGGCAATAACAACTGCAACCAAAAGGTGACCAGAAGACAGATTCTTTCCTGCTGTATGTTTTCCAGGATGCTGTTTAACAATGGAGACATTTTTTCACCCCTTCAGAGCTCTTTAATGCCCAGCTTTTATCACTCAGTAGCTTTTCCTAGACTTTCAGTATCCAGTCAGAAAATTATGAGAATATAAATGTGTTCATGGCTTGCAGAGGGGCAGAAACAAGGATTCCTGGCATAACTTTAACTTTTGTGGCTTGTGCAGTGACCTGAATATGAACAAGACCCTTCTAAGCAATGACAACATTTATGCCATCCTGTGACTCACCTCTTACAGTAAGATTTTTAAACATCACCATCTTCTGGTTTTTAACAGTTCTTCCTTTCTCTTCTCAGTCCTTCAGGCATCAAACACATGATGATTGTTTTGTATCCAGCCCTCACAGATTGCAGGCATTCAGGAGATCAGGTATTTTCTGTATTAAAATCTCACCATTTGTGGCAGCCTGTTATCCAGGACATTTGATGTTAGCAAGTTACTCTGCTGAGTGACAGCAAATGACCAAATAGAGCTGTTTGGCTCAAAATACCACTGAAAATAGAAGTCTGAAGATAAATGTAATCAGAAAACATTTCTGGGACCGGTTGCTTTAAACCATCGGAATCTGTGATTTTCCAGACAAAATGGTAGCATGTGCCACGAATAATATTTCAATCACATAATATTATTATTGGTTATGAATTCATACTTTCCCCCCCCCCAGTTTGTGTAGGTGTTAGATATGACAGATTTTGAACCTCATTCATATCGAGCGCTGAGGAACTTTCTCTGCAGGTAAGCAGTAGAATAAAACTTATATGAAATTCAACGGAGCTCTCTTTGAGACCTGTCCTTGTAGGTACAGGGAATTAAGTTGTTGTGGCAGCTTGGAAGTCCTTTGCTATCCCATCATGTAAAACCTTTTGGCATTAACAAGAACTTGGTCTGGGTCTGTGATTTCTGTCAAGTGAAAAAAACAATGGTCAAAAATTAACAATACCTGCACTGATTTAGATTGCCCAGGAGGGATTGCCACATTTAAAATCACATCCAGGAACCAGTCATGTTACAGCTATGTCACTTTGCCTTATTTACAGCAGGAAAATGGGTGAGTGGAACAGGAGGAGTCATAGGAGGTTTCTTGATAATTTTAACATTAGCGAGATCTTTTTTACTGTTGCCAGAGCCTCTGAGGGATTGAAGTGCATGAAACCCAGGAACTGCCACTTCACTTGGCACTTTGTTTCTACAGTGGCTTGTAGGTTTTTCGAAAGAGAGAAATGAAACCTACAGAGGGAATAGAATTTAAATGCAAAAACGATTTTTTAATTCTTATTTTTTTCCTAATCTTACCTAGTCAATCAATTTGCCAGTTTTGGTCTGCAGGAAAAAGCACTTAACTGGCTGGACTGCCAAGTCCCACTGCCCCTTACAGAGTAGTTAAGTTAGGAGCTGCAGATCTTAGGAGTATGTGAATTAGTTTGCTAGTTTGCAGCATCCTTTGACTCTGAGAGAACAAAAAAGCAGGGAGGGAAGGGCGGGGGGACCTGAGTGGGGAGAGGGGGGGAGGAAATGGAAAGGGAGGGAGAGAGAGAGAGAAAGCCTGCCAGCTATTTGTGAAGTAAATGTTCCCATTTCTTTTAAAACACAATAGCAAGTGTAATTTTGTCACATGCATCTGTTGCTATCACCTCTCACTTTGTGCTGAAGTGCTCACCAGAGCATTTACAGAAGTGATTCTTCCTCCCACCCCTGACATCTGCCACCGAAAATGCTGCATTATTCATCAGCGTGCTAATGGCAGGTGATGAGATCTTTTCTCGCTACAGCCCTGTCACTAGGTGTTTATTGCTCTGTTTCACCAGCAGCCCTGCTATTACTGCGGGGCCAGAAGAACTCTACATACTCGCTTGACAGGTAATGGGAAACGTGCTCTGCTCACTTGGCTCACAAGTGCAGATGAAGGTTATTACTAGGGCAGCTGCAATATCGTGGGTGCAAAGAAGACGGTCACTTTAAGTGAACAGCTTAATTCTGGAAATCCATACAAATCATGTCAGCACCGTGATAATCCATCTTCTTTACCTTCTATCATTTCAGCAGTCATCACACTGTAATAATTTTCTCCTGGTTCACCTGTGGTCTCTATGAATAACAGAGTGGGGTAAAAAAAAAAAAAGAAAGAAAAGAAGATGAGTTTGGCTTAGTGTCTGATGATCACAGTGGTGAGGAATTTGTCTCTGTCTGATAGCAAGATACTGTCGTGTGTGTGTGTGTGTGTGTGTGTGCGCGTGTACAAGGGTTTGTGTCTTGTGAAGGGGAGAATCTTGCAAGCAGCACTGAATGTGTGTGTGTGTTTAATTTTACAAAAACAGCCTGTCAAGAAAGGCAAGTCTCTGCTGCTTTATTTGAAGCCTCATGACAAAAATGACGGAAAATAAACATGCCAGAGCACCAGGAAAATTGAAGGAGGAGAAATTATTTTTATTCCACATAACTCAGTTCACTAACAAGCCTTCCCTGCTTGTCTCCCTTCTAGGTTTCTCACTTAGACACATCATGCTGTCCTGAGCAATCCATAAAAAACCTCAATCCACACTAGGAACAGGCAAACTTTTCCATAATTTAAAGATGCAACTTCCATTTCATGTAAGGGGTAGAATTTTCTCAGTCTAAAGTTTTCTTTACCAAAATAAAAGGAATGCTGGGTCTGCAGAAATGAATGATGCTGTAAGGCACTGTGTTTTTTGGAAGATATCCTCCCAAAAATGTAAGCTAGGGAGTTTTAGAGACTGGCATGATTGGTTGCAATTTTATAAATGCTACAACTGCTGAACTGCACCTGTTTCCCTATTAGTACAGACTAAAGTAATTAAACAAAACCTGAACTGTGAAAGAATGCATTTTTTTACTTTTTATCAGACTTTTGTCTTTAAACTCCTGCTTTTTATTTCCATGTGATAACTGAAGGGTTGTTTACTATGCCTAGCAGGGGAGAAATGCCTTTTAGGGGAGTAACCAAAGTTAAAACACCCCTCATTTCAGGTATCTGTTCTGTTTTCAATACATCTGATTTTTTTAGCAAGACCATTAATTTTTATCTGTTGAGTTTCTGTATCAGTTCAATCTATGAAACTTTTAGATGTGTGTTATATACTAACACATGCGTTACTTGCAAATTTAAAAATATAACAGTCCAGAGACAAAAAGAAAATAAATGCACACGGCAAGATTTGTTAAAGCCATTAATAGTTACCTACAGAAGTAAATGGGATGGGGGGAGAATAGAGTAGTTTCAGGACAGAGCAAATCTCCTCTGTAGGCGTTTTATTACACCTGTGACCAAGGGGTGCTTTGTGCTGGGAAGAGAAGGTGGTGAGTGGCTGGGAATGTTTGTGGAATTAGAGCTGCAGAGTGTTAATCCTTGCCCACAGTTTAGGCAGGAAAAACAGAGATGATGCTGGACAGGCATTTCCATTTTTCTGTGGAAATAATTAACTTGCCTCACTTACTAAAATGTTGATTTCTCTAAGATATTGCTCCTCATTCCAGTGGTGATAAAAATGCAAGCTGCAGCTTATTGATGACTGTAATTTCTGTTTCAGTATATGAATTTATTCCTATGTAGCTGAAGGGTGTGGTAAAATGGTGGCAGACTGAGTACAGAAGAGATATAATTCTCCATAGATTTAATAGGCATTCAGTTCGTTACAAGATGACAACACAGATGTATTTGCTATAATTGGAAATGACTACTTTCTTTGGTTTTTTCATATGATCATAATGTTTTCAAAAGAAATTTCTATGTGCAAGGAAGAGACAACATCTCATGGCTTTCTTATTGCTAAACACAAGTAATTTATGGTGATGTCATCATTGCCATTGAAATGTAATGGTGACATAAAGGTTAGTCCATGCTTGAGGTTCAACAGGTGTTTGAGATGAATTATATTTAGGAAATCAAATTGCATACCTTTGGTATTGATAAAAACCCAGTAAAGATCGAGGCTTGTGTTAGAAACACTTGTAGGTTGCATAATGCAGAACTTGGGAAGGAAATAATTATCTTCTCCTTACCCTAACTTCCTCTTCAAACTGGAAAAAACCCCAATTTGGACATGTGAAACCACTCTGATAGTTTTGTCTAGGCACATAGAAATAGAGATAAGAAGTGAGCAGGATAGATAAAGGTAAAGAAAACATTAAAATAATAAATATTAACGTTACTGTATTATTGACCAAAGAGAAAAAGTGACCTACAGAGAACTTTAAGAATCCACATAGAGAAAAATATGTTTCTAATTAATATCAAATTCCATTCCATTTCTGCAAGGAAGGCGTTCCAGAATCTTATATCCAGTCTCCTGCAGATGACATCCAAGATCACAGGGGAAAGTTTATCTGCAGTCTTATAAAATACACAGTGAATACAGTAGGAGAAAGATGAGAGAGTTTCTTTCATATACAGGTTTTAAACTTGATGTTGCAGAGTTCAGCTTATTAATTTAGACTCCTTTCAAAAGGAGGAAGCAGCCAACATCATCCTACAGCTGAATCATTCTTCTCTTTCTCTCTCAGTCATCAATGATTAGATGAAGGGGACCTGTAACTCCTTCCTATTCATAAGAGTGGAAGCATTTCCTTTTCAGTGATCTAACTGAAATTTTTTGGAAAATTTTTCTTTGCATGGCAACTATAACTAGCTAAAGGAATTTCAGATAAAATATAATGAAAATCTTGTCTTTATTATAAGGCAAAAGGAACAAAAATCTCAACATTTGGCATTTTTTACTATGAGTTGTTTTTTTCTTTTTTGAATTATGTGTTTTGTAATGCTCCAAGCATAAAACAGAATGTGCTAATGTTATAAAAGGATATCCTTATCCACACAAACCCTCTATTTTTCGTAATTGCAACTGAAATTTTGAATTTTATTGTGTTTGTTCTACTTTTCCAGAATACTTCAGGGCCCCAAAATTATCAGAAATTTCCATGAAACTGGGAATGTCATCGTTGCTCATCTTCACTCTTGAGAGGCCATGGCCAGTGGGATTTAATGAAGAGGAGGTATTAGCCTGAAAAAAACCATTCCTCATTGCTCTAACTGTTGCTGCTGTCCATGCTGACCATCACTGTAGGCTTCAAAAGCCACTGAAATATTCACAATTGTTGCCAGGCTAACTGTATTTTGGCTGGTCATTTGAATTGCTGAGAGTTGCTGTGATTCACTCTCTTTCTTCAGCTCTGCTTGCTGAATGAAGGTAACCTACAACACTGGTGTTTTCCCCGCAATCCTCTACCCTTATGTACATTTTTGCATAACAACAGATTATATAGACAGTTCATTTTTTTAGAAGTTGAAAGCGATGTTTGAGAGACTTGGCTGATCACATGTCTCACATGAGAGGGAGAATTGACAGGAAGGACTGTTCAGCGACTGACAATGAAGGAAGGACTGCAGGCAAGAAACAATGAAAATAGAAAGAAACTCACACAGGAAAATCCCGATTTCTTCTGCAGTATGACTAATTTCGTGCAGAACAAAGTCCAGGTTCTGAGGAGGAGAAGAAGTTGGGTCTCTCTCACAATGTCTAATGAAATGTGTAAAGCTATTTCCTTTTAGCTTTACACTTTGGATATCCAGATTTTTTGCTAGTTTATAGTGATGTATGCTCCATAGCCATGCTGTCAACAAACATTTTTTTTAAAAAGGTGCTAATGATCTAAAGGGAAAATTGGATGCATGCAATGAACTCTGTAATCAATGAACTGGAGACTAGATGTTGCCAGGTGTGAACTACATGCAGAATATGAAAAAAGGCTCCTTTTGGATTTGTGTTTCTTGTGTTGTTTTACATTTGTGGCTTGGCTAATGGAAGTTATTAATGTGGGGTGGGGTTTTTTTGGTTTTTTGGGTTTTTTTGGAAAACACACCCTTCTCCTCAAATTAACTCTCAAACTGGAATTTTTTGGGTTGAGAAATGTGACAGCACTGCTGATAGCACTGCTCTGGAGGGAAGAGTGACTTTCTCTGTGGCATTGATCTGTACGCAGGCTGTCATGTTTGCCGTGTTTTGATGTCCTCGGGAGGATGGAGGTGCTCACTTTCTTGGAATGGCAGTCAGGCCTCAGGCAAGTTGTCGAGAGACAACAGTCAATAACCATCCACCCTAGATTAAACACAAGAAGTTGTTATGGTCTCTCTGGAAAAGGAAAGCATTTTTTTCTCATGAGGTACTGTCCACATTTCATAGATGCAATGCAACGTAGGAGCACTTAAGTCCCCACTACCTACACCAAAGATAACAGAATACCTCCCTCTTTTCTCGGTCTGTTGGCACTGAAATGTGAGTCTTTTGAAGTATATTCTGAGGAAACTTACTCACAACCTAAACACCAACATAGCTGACTACTCCTGTAAAGCTATCTCTGTAGTTTTATGGTTCTTATATTTTTTTAACCTAGAACACTGAACTGCATAATTCTTTCTTCCTTTTCATGATCAAATTACTTGTATACCAAACCTATTGCATGTACAGAGCCAAGTTAGCATTACATTCATTTTCTTTACAGTAGCAACAGTGCAACATATATCAGTTAACCCTGAAGGCTAAACTTGGTTTTGACCTGTGACTATTTCTGTGTACATCTACTTTTACCTGTATCAGAATAAGCTCTGCTTTTAAAAGAGTGGAAGTTGTTCCAGTTCATAAGATTAAGCACAGGTATCACTCTTTTATGGGGTAAGGCCTTTCTGTTTCTCAGAGTGATTCCTCCAAAGGAAAGGCTGGATACAACGTGGAATGAGACAATCCTGGAGCCTTTGGCCTGCAGCTATAAACATTTTCTTCTGATTTCTTCCTGAACCATAAAACATTTTCTCATCTCATTTTATGTGGAGACAGATATCTCATATCTAGTACTGTTAAGAAAAGGAACAACAAAGAAGGCAGTATTTTCTTAAATTCTCTTTATTTTTGTCCATATTTCTTTCTTTTTTTTTTCTTTTTATTCCTATTTTTTTACAGTGATCAGTAAAAACTCTGGAGGAGCAGGCTCAAAGTGGCTGTCAAGAAGACTTTGTTCCCAAAGTAAAAGGTGCTGACAGACAAAAGAACTATGTCATGAAAAATTTATAACCAAATTTCCCATAACAGAAAAGGGGCAAAACCACCTCACATATTAAATGCCAAATCTTCATGCATATCTGCTTCAGTACTGATTCAATGGCAAAATAACTTTCAAAATGTTTTATGGTCCAAAGCAGCTATAAAGTAGCTGCACTTGTCATTTCAGTAAACTAAAATCAGAATTATACTAATATTCAGTGGGGTGACAGCAATACATTATCTTGTCAAGCAGGAGATCTGATTTTACAGGAATACATGGCAGGTTAGAGAGAGGAGCTGTATGAGGGATGCATTTAATTACATAAATAATAATAAGAGTAATGATAAAGTATAAAGCTAGTTTTACACACAAGAAAACACATAATAAGATGTGGATATACATATTTATATTCATATAAGAATATATATAAGCTTTCTGGCAAATACTAATGCATATTCTAAGCTAATGTCTCATCTTTCGTGTACCTTCTGGCTCTTATTTGTATAAATGTATTTTTCAGATTAAAATAAACCATAAAATACTTTTCAAATTAAAGTAAGCTATAAACTGATGGGTTCAGCATTGAATGCAACATAGGAGGATAAGAATTCAGATGTGCTTATTGATCTCAGATTGAGTGTGAGTCATTAATATGGTATGTCAGTAAAAACCAGCTAATCTGATTTAGGATACATCAAACATGAGATTTTCAGTAAAAGTGTTCTGGTACTGTTGTAGAAAGTATTGGAGACAGCAGTAGCCACGTGCAATTCTGGTTATTCAGAGAGGGGTACTCAAACTGGAATGGTTGCAGAAGGGGGCAAATACGAGGTTTAGGAAATGTCTCATATCAGAAGACCACAGAATAGTCTGTGCTGGTAGACCAAGAAAAACAAATGCTGTATTTATAATTATTATTGTATTACAAGTCTGAGAAAATATTTTTAGTGGAGATTACTGCTGGTACAAGGACTTAAGCAATGCAGCAAATAAAGGGCTACAAATTTGCATGTGCCCCAACACGAGGAAACTGAAACTTTGGTATATCTTGGGCATAAAGGAACACACAAATCCTTTGGGAAAACCCCCAATTCTTTAGCTTGTCCTGGTGGAGTTCAGTGAACACATGCAGGGAACTTTAAGGTGGGACTTTTTGTGGGATCCATCAAGCTTTCTCCAGATAAAGCGGCCTGTGGGTGCTTTAAAAAAAAGACTTAACAGAAGTCAGTTATTTTAAAGGTCAATGTATTATTCCCAAAGTTGGTACTTCTAGTTGCAACATCTTTCTAATTTTGATGACTGTTTGATTAATTCTTTCAGTATGTACAAAAACTTAAGGTTCATGTCAATGACAATAAAAAATTATTTCTAAGATACACACGTTCATAAGTATTTTTTCAAAAAATAAAAAGTTATAATGCTGGGTGCTTGTTTCTTGGTAAGTCATGGTCTAAAGAAATTATATTTACGTAAACAAAAAATAACTATTTGAAAGTTTTGATCCTACAAGCACGTGTACAAACTCTTTCAGTAAACTTGCAGGTGGATTTGTACAGGTACTGGATTTTTTTTCGTTTAATTTGATTATAGCCAATTGCCATGACTAATATTTTTCAGTTATTCTCAAAAAATAACAGTTTCAAAGAAAAACGTTCCATTTTAGTCTTTACTTTAAAAGATCTATTTTGTTTATAATAATTAAAATCAGTAACCAAAGTCTTTTTGCAATAAAACTTCTGTCAGCTCTAGCATAGAAAAAATGTCAGCCCTCAGTCTAATAATTTTTTTTTTTAGTTTTTAAAGAAACTTTTCAACACTCATGTGTTGTTGCAGAAGACTTCATATGATAAAAAAAACCATCTTCTAACAGGAAAATATTCTCCTGGTAAAATTTCCACCAGCTTTAAAAGTACTTTAAATGACTAAGGAAGAGTAACTGTGAAATGATTACACATAAAATTCTGTCAACTGTGCTAACTACACCCAGCCCCCCTCACTAAAATATAGAGAAAAATATCTGATCCTAATTTCTTCCAGATATTTAATCTCTGATCTTATTTATAAGTTGTAGGTAAAGAGAGGGAAGGATGGTCTTATGTTTAGATTATCCCTTCAACGGAACTATTAAACACTAATTGCTGAATGTGTTATTAGGTTTAGGCAGGAAGCAGCAATCCTATTGAAGATTTCTAACCCTTTATGTAACATGACAGGGGAATATTAAAACTTTCTAAAACTCCTTGGTTCCTTCTTGCCTCCATTTGATCACATGTAACTTCTGCAAATTATTCCAGAGGAAGACATATGCATTTTCTATTTCCTGTCTTTATATTATAAAGTTAGTTTTCTTTTTTCATAAGATGCAGTAATATGTAAAATACATTTCATGTTCCATAGAGTATTGGTAGAGTAATTCCTTCTCAAACACAAAATAAAATCCAAGAGACAATCCTCTTATAAAGTAGAAAACAAAATAAAACACGGAATGAACGACAGCATTTGTATGGGTATATATGAACTTATTTCCTTATACATCCATAATGTAGTCCCAGATGCCCTCTCTACTCATTAGTTCACTGGTTTCTTGTAGTTACCACAACAGCTGGATTTTTTCAGGACGTACTGAATTTTTTGCTGGCTTGGTTGATCGGCTAACAAGGGCATTTCATGCAAAGAGTAGGACTGGACAAAGGCGTAGTTAGTCCTACAAGAAGAACAACATCAGCATATTAAGGCTATACTATTCCATGGAAAAAGCACAAAAAATGTTTATCTCGTAGAAAACTTAGCATACTGTTCACACAGATATTTGTGTTCTTTTGAAATCAAGCATTTTTGAACTTTGAAATTTGAGTGTTGAAAGTTGGTTAGATATTCCTTGAGGAGAAATAAACTTTTTTTTCCCTCTATTGCTGCATTCAAATAAAATGCAAAATAGTTTAAGGTAACTTTATGTGCAACATCTCCTATTGATTTAAAAATCCAAAATAAAATAATACAGAGTAGATATTTAAAATGCGCATAACACATGAAATTACCTCACATTATGGGTAATGCACGCCTTGTAGTAATTATGTCACTTATGCTTACACTAATTAAGTGTTGATGTGTGAGCACTAAGTTGCAATGATGTTGTTAACTAATGTACATAAATATTCCCTTTAAACTGTAATTGCACTTTGCCACAACTTAAAAGAATATATGCTCAACTGGGTGTATTACCTTAAGCAACAGACTACAAACTTCAGACTGTAAGTAAATACCATGCTTGAGTTCTAGCTTTTAACTTAAAAGGGAAAAAATTCTTTTGTCTTGGACTTTAAAAAGTATAATATTGTCATAAGAAGTTACATGTTACTCATTTAAAAGGATAGCAATTATATGCAGAGTAAGGCAGTTCAGACTACAAGGGCTGAATGACCCAAACCAGAAGGGATGAAATGTAGCTTAATTCACAATTGATCTGCAGTAGACATTAACTCCACTGCATTTCTCTCAAGAGAACAGAGCTTATCTTAGGAAAAATTGTGGTGTTCTACTCATTTTTGTGAATGCAACATTTATGATGGCCTAAATTTTTTTCACTTTTAACATTAGAAATTCAGTGGTTGCTCTAAAGTTGAAGTGGAGGAAAATGCAGAAGTGTGTGTGGTCCAGAATGATTTTTTTAACAATTTCAGATTCAGTGTCATGAAGTTGCAGAGCAATAAAGTCATAGGAGACACATCTCAGGTCATTGCAAGTCTGACCATAGCCGGTTTGTAAAATGATTATGTAATTTTTAAAAAAACTAATACCTTTGTGGACTAAGAACAAAAGGAGTATTAGCGTTCCTTATTGTGCATGCAAAAACATATACTGACTTGCACTAAGAAGAAAGTAAGCAGAGAAAACAATGCTCTTATAGGCAGTGCCAGCTGAGGCAACAACTGCTATCGAACAAACCTCAAATATACTGAGAAAACCAATACTGCTTGGGAGTAAAAACAAGATGTTTTTATGTTCAGTGTGGGAATTATATGAAATTCAAGCTCTGTGTTCAGTAAAAAATCAGGCTTGTTCTACTTCAGTTCATGAAAATTACTTCATTTTATTACTGTCTGTCACAGTATCCTTCTGCAAAAAAAGTCCAGCACACATCTAGACAAGTCCAAAATACATTGGGTTAGCAATCTAGTGATGTTTTGGGCTCAAAGGGTTATAGTAAACTGAGTTGCATCAGGCTGGTCACCAGTCAACAGCTGGGTTCCCCAGAGTTCAATTTTAGGGCCAATGCTCCTAAATGTTTTTGTAAGTGTTCTGGATGCTGGAATCAAATGTTATTAAGTTTGACAATGATACTAAACTAGGAGAAGCTATGGACTCCCTAGAGGATAGGCTTTACAGAGAGATCTGGACAGACTAGAATGCTGGGCAGTCACCAACCAAATGAAATTTAACACGAGCAAGCCCAGGATTCTCTGCCTGGGACAGGGTAATCTTAGTTCTATGACAAGCTGGGGGATGGGAGGCTGGAGGCAGCACTGCAGAAAGAGATCTGGGGCTTTGGGTTAATGAAAATGAGTGCCCTGTCAGTCCTGGCAGCCAGGAGGGCCAGCCGTGTCCGGGGGGGCCTCAGGCACAGCACTGCCAGCAGGCCACGGGAGGTGACTGTCCCACACTCATTGTGCTGGTGCAGCCCCACCTCCAGTCCTGCGTGCAGATATGAGAAGGACATCAGACTATTAGGGTGTACTCAGAGGAGGGTGACCAAGGTGGTGAAAGGCCTCGAGGGCAAGGATTCAGAGTGGCTGATGTCACGTGGCTGGTTCAGCTTGGAGAAGAGCAGGAGCGAGTCCATTGCAGCCTACAACTTCCTCCAGGGGTGCAGCAGGTGGGGGAGCTGCTGATCTCTTTCTGGTGAGCTGTGATAGGACAAGAGGAAATGGAATGAATTTGTGTCAGGGAAAGTTCAGATTGGACATTATGAAAAGGTATTGCCTTCCCTCCAAAACCAGAGAAGATGAAATAGAATGAGTCAGCCTCAAAAGAAGTTGACTGACATCACTGATACAGTTTAGAATGCATAAAACTCTCAAAAGGTGCCTGATCAAATGTATTAATTCAGTTAAGTGTGTCCATAAAACAAATATGTTGACAGATAATAATGTATGGACTTCTTGAACCTGCAAAATTGTTACATACACAGCAGAAGAAACATGGAAGACAAGAGACAAGGTGCAAGTCCTAAATGTGTTGGGCATATCATGTCGCCAGTGGCTTGTGGGAATACGCTTCAAAGCTCATAGTAGATACACAGAAACTAAAAGTCTGTTCTACCAGGAATTGAAACCGACTGTGGATATGTTTGGAGGACCAGGAAGAACAAAAAATTTACTTTATTAAGAGATGCAATGCTACCATTCATACAGTACATAAATTACTTGAAAATATCATCTTAATTCACAATAAAAAATTTCAAAGGCTTAAAAGTTTCAAAGAACATGATGAAACCTAAAGTACTCATTTTTCTACATTAGCCAGATCTCTGTTCTGATCTAGAAAATGAGCTTTTATACTTTCTGATATTTTTAGACCTGGGTAATTTGGGCATTGTCTTCAACAGTGTTGAAGAAATTTAGCACTAGGCTTATTTTAAAAACAATCAACAAAACCAAAAAATCCACCCAATATTTGCCAAGAAAGTTACCAATTATCCAACCTGCTTCACCCACTTAACAGGTAATAATGGAATGCTAAAGTATTCCAATGAATTGCAAGTATTTGGAGAAACTGGAAAATGGATTAAAAGTAAATCTCTTTTTCTAGAGGGAAGAGAGAAGCCAACATGGGAGAGAATGAATCTAGGAATCCACAGGAAAGAAACTTCATGATGCAACATACTGCTGCTGCAAGCAGCTGAGCAGTCTGACAAGCATGAGCACAGCACTGAACTTCCAGGCTTCACCCCTGATGGCTGAATAATCCTTCCTGTACTTTTACTTGGTCTGGTTTGCTGGTCATGTTTTTTATATTGGGGTGGAATTTGTCTTTGACTTTTACCTCCTGAGTATACTCAGAAGATGATAAGGCAACTGGAGCCTCAAAGCAAATTTCCTTCAGAGCATCCATATCAAAATTTAGGCCTTGCTGTGAACTACATAGGAAACAGAGTAGTAAAACACCAGGAATGAAATGTAAAATGTTGGCTTATGGTGAGGGGTGGTCTGCATCTTCTCTGGATCAGTGCAGAAATAAATGCTCTTTGTCAGAGGCCTAACAGCTCAGCAGAGGAGAAGCAGGACATAGCGCTCTTCTTCATGGAGTAAGCTATTAAGTTTTGTTCACAGAACAACTTATTCTCTGGCTTTTTTGAAAAGAAAAGAGAGTGGATAGAGTCATGGCTACCTACCCTTTTCCTTCCCCTATGCTTCATTATTCCACTTTAAGGCTGGCATCCAAACTGGGAAAAAGGCTTGTATTGGAAAAATCAGTCAAATAAGAATTACCATGATTTAGCTCAAATTTAGTTATCTCCCTATAAAACCAAATTCCTTTCAAAATAAGCATGCAGACACTTAATTTTAAAGTTCTGTACAATGAGAATGGGTCAAACCATGCAGGACGAGGAGCTGATCAAAGCCAGCTAAGTTAGACCTAATGTTTTGCAAGCCTGCCAATGATGAATGTTTGACATATTTGTGTAGCATCCTGTATCTGGTTTTCACTGTAATGCAATGTGAGTGCTAGGATGTCTATCACTGTTAGTGGTGTATCTCATATCACAGCAAATGCCACAAAAAGATGACTAAACTCATGAAGCTGTCCCAGCTGCTACCAAATGCATGAAGAATAAATTGCAAAATGCCAAGCACTTTCTCTATCCCTGCCAAACAATCTTGTCAGGCATAATGAGATTTCTGTTCACACTCTGCAACCTCATGTAACCTGGATTGATTGGATTGGGATTATGCCTATGAGTGCTGTGTGGACCTGTCATTGGCCTTTTTGCCCTGAGCAGCCCTAGTACAGTGGAAGCCTCAGACTGTTTCTAACCCACTCCAGTGCCCTGGGTCTCTGCTACAGCTGCTTCTCCCATATCTTTCCTTCTGGGCTGGCAGTGAGGAGGGAAAATGTCATCAACATCTATTACCACTGAGCTCAGCTGGCTTTCTCACACCTTCCTCCTGTTGCAGACAATTCGCCCTAAAGGAGGAAGACTGAGGCCATAGCTCTTAGAAAGTCAGTGGGAACCTTGAGTATCATCTGGGTTTCCAAAGCCACATGGATTTCAGAAGTTTACTGCCAGACAAGGCAGGTGCTGTACCCAGCAATATAAATTTCATATACGTTTAACACTTATATTGTGTACAGACCACTGTTACACATTTCATAAACCAGATATTTGGATTCTACTGTGCTTACCAGGCTCCTTCATGTTATGTATGCTGCACAAAGAGCAAGAAACACAACCCTTTTGCTTTCTATTCTTGAAGTTTATCTGCTTCTCTTTCACACTGGTTTGGGCCAATAAAAAAGATCAGTTTTCATTCAGATATTTTTTCCCTTTACTTCCTTGTCTCTTCTGAAGATTTAAATGACTGTTTAGAAATGAAATAAAGAAAGAATTAAGGGTCTTACTTCTTTAGGGTTAAAGAATTAAGAAAGACTCTGCAAATTCAGCAAGATCCAAAGTCGCAAGACATTATCTCTAAACAGGCATTGGTCACCATTAAAGAACCTGGTAGCAGCCGGTAAAAGACATCTGAGATAGTATATGGTGATTTTGAATGACAAAGAATTATCTTTGAAAATTTCTAACCATTAAAATTTCCAAAATTAGTAAACAGTAAATATTGAAGTGCCATAAAGCGGTGGGTAAAGGATCCTTTGCAGATACCAGAGAAAAGCAATGGGAGGGATCTTTGTGATTACATGACAAGATGGCTTTTCTGATACAGCTACATGTGGGCCATTCAGGTATGTATTGATTAGATGTCTTTCTTGCTCTTACATTAAGAATTCAATTACCATCTAAACCCAAGTATTAGAAATTCCAGCCCCAAGGAAACTTTTGAGAGAGGGAGGAGAAAGAAAAAATACATACTTAGACCAGAAGTTTTAACGTATTCTTATTGGCAGCTCTCACAATTCTGTAACCTGCAATATTTTTTTCTGTTTCCTTGGGAATTTTTATTTTATATATGGAAATTGTTTTGTAGCTTCATTTTGAAGAAGGCATTCTTGTAACAATTTTTTTCTTCTGGTTCACAAGGTGAGACACAGAGAACTAACCAGCACCTTTGTGGCCTCTCAGTGTTGGCGCCAGGCTTACTTGGCAAAGGATTGTATGCTCTGGACAGATCATATCATGATTCCTATTTTCTATTCTGTATGTTACTCCTCTGCTTTCTCTTCTGAGAAAGCGTATAGTGACACTCCCTTTTCATCTTGTCAGGTTGGATTACAACAGGATGACAATGACAATATTTCTTAATGCGAATGTTAAAGCCCCTTAATCTATGTGTTTTCCTCTCACTCTTTTCCTTCCTTTCCTTCTTTGTCTCTTTCTTTGCTCAGAAAGGGAGTGGACGAGTTTTGAGGGGTCTTAAAGACAGATCCAATAAAGCCAATGAAGACTCAGATGTATTTCCTTGACTGTTATCACCAATGAAAGTATGACATCCTAAAAAAATTGCTAAAGACTACCGGAGCGTTGGCAATCTGGCCAGAAAAATTAACCGTCTTGGGCAGAAAATCAACTTACTCACTGTCTGAAGTGAAAATAAAACTGTATTTCACCTGGCCAGTGAAAGAATTTTCAGATTACTTTTTAGCGGGTGAGCAGAATTTTAAACACTTAGCACCAAAACTTCCTGGGAGATCGGGAGGTGTTTGAGTGAAATACTAAGGACCCGTCTCTCAAAGATATGTCAGCAGAATTTGAAATCAATCTTCTGCTCATTGGCTGTGGCATCAGGACACTGTTCCTGACTTTGCTGAAGGAAAAGCTCATCTTTGATATACAGCAAATAAAAAATCTACCATATTTTACTGCAGTGATGAAGAAATATTTATGAAATGCTTGGTTACTCCTTTGCCTAGCTGGTCACTAGTCACAGGTTCTTTGGTGCTGCTCAATAGTCTGTAGAAAAAATTGTCTAGGTCAAAGAAAAGATATGGCACCATGGGTAGCTACAGTGTCACATCCTTTGGTCACCTCCTTCCCTGCAGTGTTGGTGACTGTGAAAGCTCAGTAACTGCTGCTCAGTGTTACCAAAATTTCTGTGCCTTTCTTGTGTTTCTCTTAATTAGAAATATAAAGTGATTAGTTCTTTGCTGTATGTTCAGAAGAGGCTCTATCAATGCTGTTTTTCTCTATTGTTGTAGTCTTTGCTGTCTTTTTCCCCTGAAGGTATTTATTTTAATATTCTGAATTGTGGCTTTTATCATTCATTTTTTTTGACATAAAACTATGCTCAACTGACACGAATGAGCTTATAAACTTTGTTCATGCTGTCACATTTTACTGCTCTCATCAGAGAAAAGTGAGTAATCTCCGGTGAATAATTTGTTAAATTTAGCCTCTTTTTCCTCTCAAACTACATGAGTTTCTCAAATGCTTCTATTATTAGACAGTGTGGCACAAACATTCTGGTCTGTATTCCATTTATTGAATATGAATATTCAAAATCTGAGCTATTTAGTTTGGTAGGAAGAGGTCATAAAAAGGACAACAGAGTATTGCTCATTATTAATTTTTCAAAGCCATCTTAGTCAGTTAAAAGCTTAAGTTGTCATTATGGTTGTTATGGTGAAGACTGAAATTAAATTTCTTTATTAAGAAACGTTGTTTATGTGCTAGCAACATTCCTAAAGTAAATACTTCAATGACTTTTTACCCTGAGTTTCCTGAACATAGCACTGATTGCTGTAGCTTGTATATCTAACAAAGCTCATTCAAGTTTTTTTGAGTTTCTTATTTGTACTTCAAAAAATTTGTGTGGAAACCTGATTTCTGTGACATGATGTACAGAGATTTGGAATATTTTTATTCTGAGACTCAAAACAGTGTAATTATGATTATTTTATGGCAATGTTGTAAAACTATATAAAAAGTCAATACAAATTGAGAAGGCAGCTTAGCACAGTAGGTAGCTACACTTTTTTAAAAATGCTTTTTGTTCAAAAAAGGAGACTGCTGCACTTCAGCTTATGTTTGCTTCTTTTTCTGTCTCAAGCAATTATTACATGGAAAATGAAGACTTGAAGAACTTTTCTGCAACTGCTCAACTTGTCGTGTTTGTAGGAACTGAGACTTAGGATATAATGTACCTATTTGAATAAACACAACAGTAGTCTCAGTAGATCTATTTAGTGGGTAAAATGAATGCTGTGTCTGCAGGACTGCTTGATTTAGTCTGTGCCAAAAAAACTTGGAAACCATATTCCTGGACTTTTTATGCATTTTATCACTGTAAGATGCTATGAAAGTTACAATACTGAAAATTCTTCCTAGCCTTCTTTCCTAACACTTGAGTGCAAGAGTGTTTCAAAGTTTATAGACGTACTTTATTTTGAAGAAGATAAAAATTACTTAGTTTTGGATTTCAACTTGTTTAACTTGTGAGGAAAATGTAAAAAAACCCCAACCAGTCAGTCAACCTACAACCATAAAAACCAGTATCACCTGAACTTCTAAACCATCTGCAAAAGAACTGAAGATGAACTCTAATTTGGGAAAGAAATCAATAGCCCAGCTGAAGTGCATCTACACCAAAGCATGCATTACGGGTAACAAACAGGAGGACCTGAAGGCTGTTGTGCAGCAGGAAAGCTATGACACAGCCACCACCATGGAAACATGGTGGGATGACTCACATGACTGGAGTGCTGCAATGGATGGCTACAAGCTCTTCAGAAGGGACACGTAAGGAAGGAGAGGTGGTGGGATGGCTCTCAACATTATAAAGTGCTTCAACTCTATAGTGCTCAAGGCTAGGGCTGAAAAGATTGAGTGTCTTTTGGGTACAAATCAAAGAGAAGGTTGGCAAGGCAGATATTTTTAGAAAGGGCAGGTCAGCAAGGCAAGGCTGTGACGTTGGTCTTTATGTAACTGAGCAGCTGGAATGTTTCAAGCTTTATCCAGGGACAGACTATGAGTTGAGAGCTTATGGGTAAGAATTAAGGGACATGCTAAAATGGGTGACATTGTGGTGGATGTTTGCTACAAGCCACCTGATTAGGAGGAAGAAGTTGACAAGGTTTTTTATGGGCAGCTGGAAGTAGCCTTGAGATCACAGGCCCTTATTATCCGGGGGGAATTCAACAACCCTGCTTTTGGAGGGATATTGTTGGAGGGAAAACATGGCTCGGCACACACAGCCCAGGAAGTTCGTGTGTGTCCTGGGTTTGACTGTAATGACACCAGGTATCCCTGTCATATGATTTATACCAAAGAGGAATCTTGTACCTTTAAGATCCAGGCGTGTTTCAGGCTAAAAAATGTTAACAACAGCACACACTCCCCCGGGACTTGGACAGCTTTTTCTCCAGGGAGAGAGACAGAGAGCAAATTTTTTTTGTTTGTTTCTTTTTAGCTGATTTGCTAGCTGAGGCAAGGAAGTTTTCCTTGGAATTTTTTTTTCTTTTTCTGGCACTGTTTCAACTGAACTCCGATTCATGACACCAGATCACATCAGCAGGACCACTGCGGATCCCCCTGTGCTGCGGGACGGCAGAAGGGGGCACGGAAAGGACTGCTGAGCTTATCCAGGTTTTGCTTTCCACTGCCAGGGGTTTATAATCCTACATTATTCATCTGCCTGTGCCTACGAGTACTTGGGGGGGTGTGTGTGTGTGTTTGTAATAAACAGGGTTTTTTTCACTTCCTCCAAGAGATTGTTCTCCGAACCTGGTGGGTGTGGGGCTATTCCTCCCGAGTTTGTCTCAAAATGGGACACTGCAGATTATTGATGATAACATTTTGATGCAAGAGGTGGAGAAACCAGCAATTAAAAGTATGTTGCTGGACCTTACACTAACAAGCCAGGAGGGACTGGTTGAAGACATGAACATTGGGGGCAGCCTTGGGTGCAGTGACCATGAGATGGTGAAACTCAGGATCATGTATGGACACGGAAAAGTAAGTAGTACTAGAATCCTGAACCAACAGAGAGCTAACCACAGCCTCTTCCAACACCTACTTAGACAAATCCCATGGGATAGAGTTCTAGATGAGAAGGAGGTCCAAGAGAGTTGGTCAATATGCAAATATCATTTTCTCCTAATTCAAGACCAGTGTATCCCCGTGGTCAAGAAATCAGACAAAGGAGGCAGGAGAGCTGGCTGCATGGATGAGTAGGGAGCTTCTAGTATATCTCAAATGGAAGAAAGAAACTTAGGGGATATAGGAAAAGGGTCAGGCCATGTGGGATGACTACAGAAACACTGTCAGAATATGCAGGGATGTGATGAGGCTGGCTAAAGCCCGCTTGGAAGTGAGTCCAGCAAGGGATATCAAGGACAAGAAGAAGAGCTTCTACAAGTTTATCAGCAGCAAAAGAAAATTTAAGGAAAATATGGAGCTGCTGCTGAATCAGATAGGTGTCCTAGTAACAGAAGACACATAGAAGGAAGAATGACTAAATGCCTTCTTTTTTTTCAGTCTTTATGCTGACGCTGGCCTTCAGGAATCCCAGATCTCAGAGGCAAGATAAGAAGGAGAAAGGAAGATTTCCCCTTCGTCATAGAGTGTTGGATTAGAGGTCAGCTAGGCAGACTTAACGTCCAAAAATCCATGGGCCCTGATGTGATGGACTCATGGGTGCCTAGGGAGCTGGCAGATGTTACTAAGCCATTCTCTGCCATCTGTGAAAAATTATGGAGAATAGGAGACCTGGCTGATGACTGGAGGAAGGCCAGTTTTACTACCATCTTCAAAAATGATAAGAAGGAGGACCCAGAAAACCACCAGGCAGCCAGCTTCACCCCAGTTCCTGGAAAGGTGATGTAACAGATCATTCTGGAGGTCATCAACAAGTGTGTAGAAGACAAGAAGGTCATCAGGAGTACAGAAGTAGTCAGGATGGATTCACTAGGGGGAAATCATGCTGGACCCATCTCACAGACTTCTATGATGGCATGGCAGGATGGGTCAACAAGGGGAGAGCAGTGGATGTTGTGTACCTCAACTTCAGCAAGGCTTTTGACACTGTCTCCCATAGCATCCTCATGGGTAAGCTCAGGAAATGTGGTTTAGATAAATAGAGAGTGAGATGGATGAAGAACTGGCTGAATGGCAGAATTCAGAGGGTCATGATTAGCAGAGCAGAATCCAGCTGGAGTCTTGCAGTCAGTAGTGTTCCCCACAGAACAATACCTCTGCATGATGTTACTACTTTCTATTTCTACTCAAAATATATTGAATAATACAAGTAGGACCCGATTTGCCTTCTTTCTTGGCCAGATATTATTAAAAGTACAACATGAGTTGTGCTAATTCATAAATAAAGATATTTCCACTCTGATTACTGCAATATTCCAAGCAGAAGTTACTACTAATTACCTTGCCATTCTGCTAATAAATTTTCTCTGGATCTTGTACACAATGCTATACAGGGATACACTGGAGGGAACAAGTACTTTCCAGCCTGGAGTGCCCTGTTTGTGATGAGTGCAGAGTCCTTGAGGGGAAGGGGAAAATGATCTATTTGCAAGAGTCTGTTGACTGGAGATATTCAGGGATTGAAGCTGCACCAGTTCTGCTGCTTGGGCAGAAGTGGAGTGGGCCTAGCTCCAATTGCCCCACGAAGGTCACAGCTCCTGGGAAGCAGGGCCCTAGATTTCCCTATGGTGTGGGTGAACACCTAGTGTCCATGAAGGCCGGCTCTACAAAGCAGATGATAGTCATCCTACCTGTGCTGGAGAACTTGTGTGGAGCCCCAGTGTTTTTGTGGATACCTGCTCCTTGGGCAGTGTGACCCAGCTGCTCAGTCTGGGGTGGGGAACCTGCTACTCTGTGTTCTCTTAGTACTATTGGCTGTGGGGTGGTAGAAAAAGGGCAAATGAGAAATCTTATTGTCAACAGAGAGAAGGAAAGGAATGGTATCCCACCGATGCTCAAACCACCCGGGAGCTGCTGTGTATCTGGTGTGTAACTCCACAGAGAAGAGCAAATTGTGGGGCTTTTTAAATTTACTCTATGGGTCTGCAAGAGAACATATCTTATGCAGGTTACTTTGGCAGCACCGGTTGCCCTTTCCAGGTGAACAGCCGCTATTAATTTCTAATCTAGTCTGCTTAGAAGATGAATTAAAACCAGTTCCTACCAGTACATTTGTTCCTAGGTCCTCCTGGTGTTTTAAATCTTTTTAATTCTTATTTTAAACTGTGCTGTTCTGTTTCATGCACCTGTTTGAGTGACCTATACAAAAAAGAGGTGAAGCTAGTTAAAATGAGGAAAATCATAAAACTAGCTGCAGATTGAAATACTTTCAAGTGTACAAAGTAAAGAAAATATAAGACTAATTTTCTCTAGTCTCTTTTGATTCTAGATACCTTTGGTATTTTTTGTAACAGTAGGAGTTGAAAAGCGTGTAGACAGAGTGCGAATTTTAAGCTCATGGTGTCTCAAATGAAGGGTCTTGAACCCCTTACAGAGTCTTGAATGTAGGTACAAGATGCAGACAAAGAATAGAGAAAGACAGAAGAAAAACTGAAAAAAAATTTAGGAAATAGGACGAGTCTCTGGAGGCGAGAGAAATAACTAATGCAATACTCCAATTACTTTTGAAAAGGATCTAAAAGAATTGCAGGAAATTAGACCAGTCAGTTTGACATCGATTTTTTAAGTCTCAGAAGTATTTTTAAAGGATCACATGTGGATACATTCAAAAAGCTCAGCTGAGAATAGACAATCAGTGTGACATAAGGATGGGGTAAAGAGGTTTCAGTAATTTATTTATATGAATATACATGTATCTATTTTAAAGATATTACCATATGAAATAACAGGATAGCAATAAACAATATGCAACAATGTAGCTACCTGAAAAAAACTCCCTTTGATTTAAGAACTAAGGCACCAAGTCCTCAGAATAGAGGAGAATATGGCAAGTACAATTGAGGACTGAATAAGGCAAGCAGTGGCAGAGGTGTCTTATCTTTGGCTCTTGTTGGAGTAACTCCAGTTCACAGAAGTCATCAATATCAGAAAGCTCTCACAGGCACCCGATGTGGTTTCAGAAGTTCCTGGTGATCTTGTGTGAAGGATTTGCTCTTGTGTGTCAAATCTCTTAAACACAGAGTAACAAAGAAATGGTACCTCTTGTTTCAAAAGATGGAGAAAAAATTCCCACTAGAGAAAAAAACCCATGCATAAAAAACATGTTTTCTTATATCAAAAGTATTCAGCTTAATATGTGGGCTATGTGTATGGTTGGTGGAGCGTGGAGAGGACAACTGATGGAACTGGAAGCACTAGAGAAGCAAGTGCGTAAGAAAAAGATGGATCTGAATGTGTGAATGATGTAATTATTTGGTATTTGCATTAAAAGAATACGTGGCCTTACAGAATTTTTGGAAGCTATGCCCAGGTCTTAATAGGCATGGCTGAGAGCAGGGAAGAAGGGCATAATGAGAGGAATAATTTCAGTGAAGTGTAAGAACCCCTGCAGAGATTACAATGAGACACATATGTCTGATATAAAACTCACTCCTGTATGCTGAGAGCAATGAAGAGAAGGTTTATCTGCTCTCAGATGCTACTGAATTAGAAGTCATAGGACTCTGTAGGAAGATGAGAAAATAATTCTGTCACATACATAGATAGTAAGCTCTTCAGGTAATATTCAAATCACAAAACTGGGATGAAGATCTGCATTTTAAACATCTCAAAGCTTCACTATGTAGATAGAAGACACAGAAATTCAGAATTCAGTTCAGATTTTTCAAACTCAACCAAGAATCAAGCTTTCTCTAAGAGCTGGGAAGTGTACAGGACCCTAGTGATGATAAATGCCATACACTAGTAAATGTAAGCTGATGTTGATATTAACCTTCTGCAGCATTTGTCATCAGAATGATTAGATAATTCTTTTTTGATAGAATCATAGAATGGCTTGATTTGCAATGGACCTGAAAAATCACCTATTTCAAATCTCCCTACTATGACAAGGGACATATTCCATAGACCAATTTGGACATTACCTTGAGTCCAGGAGTAAGGGAGGGATCAAGGGAAGGTGTTTTCAGATTTAGTTATATTTCTCATTATCCAACTCTAATTTGATTGATAATAAACTTATTTCCCCATGTTGAGTCAGTTTTGCCTGTGACAGTAATTGGTGAGTGATATCTTCCTATCTCAACCCATGAGCCTTTAGCTATATTTCCTCTTCCCTGTGCAGCTCAGGAGGGGAGTGATGGAGTCACTTTGGTGGGCACCTGGTGTACGGCCAAGGTCAACCTACTACAGTGTTTGATGTAGTGTAACAGGCTTCTGTAGCCATCTGTCTGTCTCTCTTTTCTCTGAAAAAAAAGCCATTAAAAGGAATATTTTTGACTTGGTTGGCCTCAACTGACATTGTTGCTATCTGGTTCCCTCTATCAAAGAAGATGAGATTAGGTCATGTTTTTTTGTACATTTGCGGATGACTCCAACCTCAAATGCTTGGAACCTTCTGTAATTATTTCAGCTGTTCTGCTTATACAAGGTGTGATGAACCACACATTTAAAGGATACCTGGTAAGAGCATAAGACTGACTTCTGTGTCATGTAGAGGTTCACATAATCTAGTGCTGCACTGAAGGAAGCAGATTGACATGAACGTGAGAGATTTCTGAACAATTCCTTTTACACTGGGAATTTTTGCCAGATCTCCAACATGTGAAAGTAAGTACCTTAGACAGCAGAGCCTCTTGACCCTGCCACTGGGACATGTAACTACTGAAAAACCTGTATCTAACCAGATAAGAGAAGGTGATTATAACAAAAAAATATTTTAACCAGTTACAGATTCAAATTTAGTATTAATCAGTCCTATTCATGCCATGTTTTTTTAAGGCTCTCCTGAATGACTGAAGGTATGGGAAGCCCTGAGTAACCGGGTTATATGCTTTCTGGACTGAGAGTAGTTCATGCTGTGCTGCTTACTGAGCTCTCCTATCTGTATTTGTTTGATTCGAGCCTAACTGAAAAGTCCCAAATTCTCTTGCATCCAACATCACTCTTGGTCCATGCTTGTTGTAATGTTGCGATCTCCAAAAATAGCAAGTTACTTCCTGGGGGAGCATCTGCTCCTTCTCTTTCCTGGCCAGGAGCAGGGAGGAGACTGTGCTGCAGCCGTACATGACCCAGGAGGAGGAGGGCAGTTGATAAGAATGGTCATTCCCGGCATGGTAGATACCTCACGGTCTCCTGCCTTCTGGTGTAACATCAGGTCCAAAAGAGAAGTGCAATCAAAGCCTAACAGATTTTTCAAATCCTAGAGAAAGAAAGCAAGCTAAGTCCACCTATTTACTCACTTTTCTCATCCTGTTATTATGACTAGATTCTTTGTTGGCATCTCTCTCTACACTATATATAGCGACACTCTGCTTGTTCGTTATGTACTATGTGGGTTCTGACGACTATTGTTTTATTCTCCAGGGATTACCAGAAAACCATTATGTTATTTCTTAAGGTTGAAATATTTATTATCCTAGCCTGCTGGTCAGATTAGAAACAGGAAAATCTGAGTATGAATGAACAACTGATCCCATGCTTCTGAAAGCAGTAAGAGTAAAAGCAGGAATAGAAAACAATCCATGAATTTTATTTTATGTGCATATACTCAGGCTGGAAGAATGGAAAGAGAGAAGGTTTTTTAGGACTCACTTTTCCATCATTTCCCAGACTGATTCTTCACCACCTGGTTCCCTGCACAACAATGTATCATGATATGAATTGAATTTATAATGTAATGAGTTGCACCACCCAGGAGATGTGCCTCAGTTCATGAGACGATGTGCATTTTGGAGACTCAAGACTGCTAAAAAGTATCCCAGTTTCACCCTAATACTGGAGAGCCATACACTTGAGGGTCACCCTAAGGGTATTTTGCACCCTTGTTCTTTCGCCCTGCTAGCCTCTTCCCTGGGCTGATCTGCTGGGGTGGTTGGAAAACTAACTTGTTATTCAGACCTGGTACAATAGGGATTCTAGCATGCATTGTACCAAACCTGCATGCCTGGTGTTGCTGTAGTTCTTGCCTGAGAACTGCCTGGCAGATGTGGAGTCAAGCACATGGCTCTGCATTTCTAAATTAGTGATGATGGTCCCTGCTGAATTTCACTATGACCTGAAAACTTGAGAGCAACCATATGGCTGCCCTCCACAGCCGAGGTTACTGCCTTTGGATTCAGTTGACTCTTCAGATTTGAGTAGTCTAATTAAATCTGCCCACTTCTTCACATAGATAATTATCAGCCTTTCTATTACTCATGTTACAGCACAACATCCCCTCTCGATGACTTTATTCATTTCAGACAGGGACAGCAGGTGCCAGATGGCAAACCGATGCTGTGTGATATTCAGTATTTCTATCACTTGGTGCTCAGAGTTTCACCTTGCTCCTGTGCATTAGTCTGATGGGCATGATTGCTTTGGTTTGCTTTAATAAGCTCTGGAGCATGGGAAGTGATAGTGTGTCATTGATTTGGAGGAGCAGTTTAAAGGCGATGAACATTGTTACAGTCTATAGAAAAAGGGACTGGCTGTAGCCTCTTAGAGTTGCAAGGAAAAGAACAGCTTTCAATTTCAACAAGTATATTAAGTGCTCTTTAGGTTAGGCTGCAATTTAGTAAAGCAACCCTGACTCCAGGTTCAATTATAAAGGCCACATTTTTCCTTAGAAGGAAATTCAACACAAATAGGTGGCATTCTCTGCTTGCTGGTGGTAGTAGAGCTGTATAGGAAGCCACAGCGGCCACTAGAAGGTGCGTTTTCCGTTTATTTTAAGCATGCTTTGCAACCAAAGACAATGGGTGGGGGTAAGTCTGTTTTCCTTCTGACACTGTAAATTACATGAATAAAAAGAAAAAGAAAGAAATTGAAACATGAATAGACAAAGACTTTGTTTATTTATTGCCAGGAGAGACCCATTAGGATGCAGCGCTGTGTTTCCATGGCATCCCAGAGGCATAAACAGAAAATACAGGCTAATGCATTCAGTTAGACAGAGATTTTAAAGTCTAATGCACAAGCTAAATATATATCACATATGCCCACTATTTATTTATCTATTCTATATACTGCTGTGAGATGGAGAACTCGCTAACTATTCCAGGGCTCTAATCCATTTACATATGTATCTCATGCAGATGTCCAGTACTTGTGGGGGGTATATGTAGGCAGTGTTGGTTGGTTGCCTTTCAGATTCCTCTCATTTCTCTCCATACCATTCTTGACTTTGTTACTATTCTCATATCTGTAAGTATCTCTCTACTGGTTAAGAAGGACAAAGCAAGTTCAAAGATCCAGCCTTTCCGAACTGGATCCTGCTTAATCCCTTCTTCCTGTGGGCTAAACATCCCTGGCTTGTTTGTTGAGTGTTTTGATTTATGACTTCAAATGCCAAGGCTTGTGCCATTTCTCCCTCGTTGGCTTAAAAACATCCTTTCCAAAACTTAACAATATGTCTTGGCAAGATTGTTCTTTCTCCTTGCAACTTATAGTTCATTTCAGTACATAACAATTCTAAAAGCTCATCTCACAACCAACATGTTATAAATGGTGTGGAGCTGGCAACACCTGCCCTTCCATCAGATTTCCACCTGCTTATGTGGAGTACCAGAGGAGCTTCTTCATAACATTGCGCGAATGCTGGGAGGGTATGCTAGAGTGAAAGATTACCTTGGAGGGAGCGCTTTACGCTGTCTTTCCTGTGCAAGGTCTTCTGGTTTCTGAAACTGCCTCCCCAAGGATGTGGTGTAGGCCCATTTTCTGGTGAGTAATTTAAAGTGCTACTAGAGAGTGCTGTACAATGCCACGCAAGGCACTCTCTGGATTAGTCTATTGCACAGAAATGCCTTTCAGTAGGGCTTTTCATTGGAATAAATGCCCTGGTTCATATCAATTATCTGCAAGCATTTAGAGATTCTCTGGGTTTTGGTAAATATTTTTCAATGAAAAGGCATTTACTAATCCCACAGGTTTAGCAACAAAATATGTCTTCATATCATTTTTTCACTCCTTGTGAAATCTTGCAGCTTCCAATCGGAAAGCAGTGGCATAGATAATCTGCAGCTTGCATGAAAGGTCAAGGCACAACCTGTAAGTAAGCCATCATCTAAATATCATTTGTCCATGTCAGTAGCTCCCCTTGTCTCTTGGCACCACAGCGATCTGCTGTACTGGGCTATCAGATCTGAGACTGGGGGAAAGGCAGACACACTTTCAGCTCAGGGCTTTCTTCCGTCTCTAAGCCTGAAGGCCCTGTGGTCCTCAGCCCTGAGATCTGCCATGTCTCCGAGAGTGTGCTGTGATCCATAGGTGTCAGGCGAACTGGTGGGAGAATGGGAAGCTTTCTGGTGGAACTCTGCCTACATTTTGGTAAGAGTTTGCCGATCACTAAATAAGGAGCAGCTCTGAATAAAGAGTAATTTTGTTAGAAAGATCTCAACCACTGTTAATTCCAACTTTTAATGGCACCCTTCTTAAGCACTGATTTGCTGTGCTTTGGTAAAGTTATGGAGGAGGAGCTGAAGCTATTTTGCATACAGTTTTCTGTGGAAAAGGGAAATTTAGGCCTCTTCCTCATGAGATCAACACATTCTAGATGGGCAGTGGAAGAGGAAATGGAGAAACAAAGGAAAACGAAAAGAGGTGGGTGGTCATGGAGAGCATCCCGTAATCCAAAGGATTTCTGTTTAAATCCTTGGCAAAAAAACATAGAAGTACGTTTGTAAATTTTTTTTTAGCATTCTCTTCTTGTATTAGAGAAAGAAAGGAAAAAACTCAAGGGAAGAGTAAGGGAAAAACATTAGAAAAGGGCAAGAGGGGGAGTAGGAGAGAGCACAAATGAAGGAAGAGCAATACAAAAGGAGTTTTGTAAAGGTGTGAAAAGGAACAGAAAGAAGTAAAAATCATCCATACTCTCAATCAGATCTTGCAATTCTCCTTCACCATCTTTTATGTTTACTTATAATAGTTTCATAATAGAAACTCCTCTGCCCAGAGCTGATCTGACTTGAAAATATTTTATTTAAACAAAATTTATTATACATAAATGATGAATTGTTATGAATAATTAAATATAATTAAATAAGCATTCTATTATACATATTATTTATTCTAATTGAAAAAATTATTTCTTTAGAGTTTCTTCAGAAGACTGTTTTGTCCTTCTAAGAGGTAGAACCTTAGGAGAAAACATTGCAACATAAAACATAGCTTGCACATGACAAAAAAAATTGCTCCTTCTGCAGTAGACTGTTACAGAAAAAAAGTATGCTCGATAACTTTTAGGATCCAGTTTATAATCCAGACTGACCTTTTGATTTATATTGTACAGAGCAAACTGGCTCCTTAAGCTAACAGGATTTTGCTTTGCTCATCTCTTGCATAAGCTACTGCTGGATCAAGTGTGCTCTCATAAACCTCCAAGAAAATACTGCTGAAATCAATTCCATCTGTGTAACTCGTGTTGCAGGGTTAAAGTAACACAGTAAAAATAGCACAAAAAGTGATCTTGTACAGTGACTTCCACTGAGATTTGTAACTGCAACTGAGAACCAACTTTAGTATTCTGTTTCCGGACAGAGTTGTCAAAGACAGCTCAGGAGAGAAGGCAGGAGCTTAAAACTAAACCTATCCAGTTTTTGTGCAAAAGAAATGGAAAAGCTTCAAAAACAAGTTTCAGAGGAGTAGCCAAGTTGCATTAGCATTTCCCTCTGGGCTCTCTGAAGTCTGATAAGGCTACATACTGCACTGCTGAAGGGTGAATACTCTCACAGGACCAATAGGGATGTTTTCTATTTCCAAGTTTACTGCCCAGGCTCTGGAATCAGATGTTAACTTGAGCTATTTAATACTGCTAACACAGCTACTGTTGCTGCTACTAAGATTACAAATAATGAAAATTTTATGTTTGCCATGGATTTAATATTTGGGAATAAAATAAAACCTGGAAAAGCTTCTATAGAAGAGCAGAAGGAGGAATATGTGGGTCTGAAGAACAAATGTAGGTGGGGTATGAGTCTGACACTAAGCTCAAGTGAGTAGGGGGCTTGGACAGGATATTGCTGTGTTTGAATGGGCTACTGCTAGTGGTCACAAACCTTGCCTGCCTTTTGCTTCATCTCTGGCAGTGAGAAACTGGTTCTCCATGGATAACGCCAACATCCCCATCTCTGTGAGTGCTGAACACCTCTTCTCACCCTTGGCCCATCCCTGGCTGTCTGAATACAAAGTTCATAGTACCTCAGATGAGACAGATCCAATTTTGCTGACAATTATGAGCTTTGCATTTGTGGAAGATACTTGGTGTAAAGTGCATGAAGCCTTAAACTGGGTCTGCCTGCAATATTCCAAATTTTTCTTGATTCTAAAGTATTAGTGAAATTGTGAAAGTCAATTTAATGTTGATATGCAGAATTGAAAACAGATGGTGACCCTATGGCTTATTCTAGCTTCAAATGCCTTGGTCGAAGTCTCATTAAAATTTAGCTAGACATTTACATTTAAGGCAATAGTTTTAATTTATTCAAAGTGGAAGTCACAATTTAAGTATTCTGGAATAAGATCAAGATATGAACATATCACTCATTTGTGATACAAAGAGAATATTTTTCACATTATTTTCTTTCACTATCTTGAAATGAATGGGCAACAGAGAAGCAGATCAAAAGATTTCATATCTTTATACTGTCCCAATTGTGATGACTATAACATTTTCACCATTTTTCAAAGAGAAATGAATCATTACTACCACCTGCCTATTAAAACAGCCTATGTAGATTGGTTATTGTTTCAAATTTTATGTGTTATGTGCTGTTGAATACTTAAACACTCAACTGCTAATTTACATGACAACAAATTTTTGAGTTTTAAACTTCAACATTTTTTTTCTCTAGGGATCATTTTATGTCACTTCTTGCTACAAAACATAACATTACAATTTGCTCCCCAAACCAGATGTTTAGAACAGATAAATCAAGGACAATTATACAATATATTTAGATTAAACAGGACATGAAATTATCCAAGAATCTTGTATTGTATCCTAGTTTTACATTTCTCTTATTCATATACAAGACCAGAAAGAGATATGAATGGGTGCTGATTCTCTGACTTTTCACATTTGTATTTGTTTTGGCTGGGATAGTGTTAAGTTTCTTCACAATAGTTAATGTGGAACTGTGTTTTGGATTCGTGCTGGAAACAGTATTGATAACTACGGAATGTGTTCGTTACTGCTGAGCAGTGTTTACATAGCATGAGTACCTTTTCTACTCCTCACTCCACCAACGTGTGGGCTGGGGGTGCACAAGTTTTTTGGAAGTGATGCAGCTGGGACAGCTGACCCCAGCTGACCAAAGAGATATTCCACATACCATGTGATGCCATGCTCAGCATATAAAACTGAGGGGTGGATGATGGCTGGGACTGCTGCTTATCAGGGACAGGGTGGACATTGGGCAGTAGGTCATGAACAATCACTTGGGTTTTTGGTTTTGATTTTTTTCTCTCTCTTCCCCCTCCCCTGCTTTTTCTGAAAATTATTAATCTGTCTTTATCTCAACTTATGAGCATTTACATTTTTATCCTTTTATATCTTCCCCAGTCACACTAAGGGTGAGAGAGGTTGTGTGATACTCAGCTGTCTACTGGGATTAAACCACAACAGCAACCTATGCATGGCATCTCATTGCTTGATTCTTTATAAAGTGAACAACCTGATTTGCTATGGGACACTATAATGACTCTCAGTGTGAACAACAAAGACTAGATTTCACCAGCTTTGCTTCTGTCTACCTACGGAAGTTATGCTCTAATTTGTATACTGTCATGCATCATACCATTACAGAATTGCAGTATCTGCTGAGTTGGAAGGGACCCACAAGGATCATTGAGTCCAACTCTTAGCCCTGCACAGGATAGCCCCCAGAGTCACACCATGTGCATTGTTCAAACACTTCTTGAACTCTGTCAGGCTGGTGCTGTGAACACTTCCCTGGGGAACCTGTTCCAGTGCCCAAACACCCTCTGGGGAAAGAACCTTTGTCTGATATCCAAACTAAGCCTCCTCTAATTTAGTTTCAGGCCATTCCTCCAGGTCCTGTCAGTGGTCAGCACAGAGAGGAGATCAGGGCCTGCCCCTCCTCTGCCCCTCATGAGGAAGTTGTAACTGCATCGAGCTCTGTCCTCAGTCTCCTCTTCTCCAGGTTGAACAGACCAAGTGACCTCAGCTGCTCCTCATACGGCTTCCCCTCAAGGCCCTTCACCATTCTCCTTGCCCTCCTTTCACACTCTCTAATTGTCTGATGTCTCTAATTGTTTGGTGTCCCAAAATTGCCCCCAGGCCTCGAGGTGAGGCTGCCCCAGTGCAGAGCAGAGCAGGACAATCCCCTCCCTTGCCCGGCTGGCCATGCTGGGCCTGATGCCCCCAGGACAGGGTTGGCCCTCCTGGCTGCCAGGGCACTGCTGACTCATGGTCAACTTGCCATCAGCAGGATCCCCAGGTCCTTTTCCATGGCACTGCTTTCCAGCACCTCATTCCCTGGTCTGTCCATATATCCAGGGGTGCCCCATCCCGGGTGCAGAGTCTTGCAGTGCCTTATTGAACCCACATGGCTGGTGATTGCCCAGCCCTGTGATTTGTCAAGGTCTCTCTCTCTCCAGGACCTCCCAGCCTTAGAGGGAGTCAACAGCTCCTCCCAATTTTGTATTGTCTGTGAACTCGCTCAGTATCCCTTCCAGTCCTGTGTCCAACTCATTTAGGACGATGTTGAAGAGCACAGGGCAAGGATGGGGCCCTGTGGAACCCCACTGGTGACAGGTCCCCAGTCTGATGTCACCCCATTCACTGTAGCCCTTTGTGCCTGACCCGTGAGCCAGCTGCTCACCCATCCCAGGATGGGTTTATCCAGCTGTGGGCTGGACATTTTGTCCAGAAGGATCTTGTGAGAGACAGTACTGAAATCCAAAAGATTACATCCACTGGCTTTCCTTAATCAAGTGGGTGGGTTATCTTGTCATAAAAGGAAATCAGGTTTGATAAGTAGGGCTTTCCTCTCATGAGGCTGTGCTGGCTGTAACTGATGCCTGTGTTGTCTTTCAGGTGTTTTTCAGTACACCCAGAATTATCTTCTCTGTAACTTTACCAGGCACTGAAGTGAGACTGACAGGCCTGCAGTTTCTGGGTTCCTCCTTCTTGCAGTGCTACATTGCACTGCTAAGTTGCCTTACCTATCCTCAGGCGAATACCCCAGATCACACAACATCTACCATCAATATGATACCATGATGCTGTGATCTTATGACATATGATACTCATTCTGATGGCTATGATCTACTATTTCAGGCACAGTGGGGAAAAAAAGTTCAGATAAAATCACAAAGGTGAACTAAAAGCATAGAGCTGAGGACTGAGAGCAGCTGGACCTAGCCCTGTGTAGCATGTAGACCTGAATGTAAAACATAGAGAGATTTAGCTCCAAGAAAGACATGAGCCAGCCTCTACCATTTGACCTGGAAATGAGGCAATAGCATGCTCTACAAGAAGAATCTAGTGGGAGAGACCCAGCCTTAATTTTTAACACTGTATTCAATTACAATGGGGAAAAAATACTTTTCTGTATGTTCTATCAGTAATTTTTTTCTTATGCTGATAAACACTGAAAACTAGTTTTGATTAATTTAATTATGTAAGTACAGATGTAGTCCAAACAAACAAAAGGGAAAATGTTTCTGTAATCACTTGACTTTGACCATCCTATTGAAATATTTCTTTATTCATTATAACAACAAGCCATTTTGGACTCAGTTCATACCTCTGTGTGATAGCATAGATGTTTAAATGCCTAGTATTAATAAGCCATATTGCCTAGTATCTGTCAAGCTGGACATTCAGTATATTTGCCCTGCTTTATGAGGCAGGATAATACAGTCCTCCTTTTTTCACTGGTGGAGAAAACATGTTTTTGGAATTTGATGAAATCTTGCAAAACGTAGGTTTTGTGTATGAGATTCTGAGTCAAGACAAGGTGATACACACAAGTTAGTAAATGTTGGGATTATGTCAGTCATACAAATCCAGGAGCAAAGAGTATTGTGAAAAAGATACAGATGAGAGAGTGTTGAATCTCAAAATAACCTCTTAATATTCATACATTGAAAAGGAGTAAAACATTGTTAAACAGTCCTGATTGTTCTTCTAGAGTGTCCCTAATTGGTATTACCTGCCCAAGTAAATTAAGCTTCACTGGTTCACTGAAGTTCACTGGTGTAGTTTCACTGATGGCATTGGAGTTAGACTGGTTCACATCTATAACAAGCCCAGTGCTCTTTGCACTAATCAGTGCAATAATAAGTTGGGCTTAATAGACATTTGGTTCCTCTCAGTTCAGATTGGAAACTTTAGTTCAGAAGAAAAAAAAAGATGAGAATTAGGTCAAAACTTGAATGGGTCAAAGAATTCATTATTTTTCTGCCTAATGGCACTTGCAAACTGTGGGACATTTCACCAATTCAATACCTCTTTGTTTACATCACCTTGGCTTTTTTAATTGCATGTTTATGCATTACATTAACATTTCATATGCTGCACACTGCATTTCATGGTGACACTAAAAATTAAATCCTACTACACTAAGCTCTGGATCAGACAACAAAGAAAAGTGTTATAGGAGCATTCTTAAAATGCTCCATAATTAGGCAGCAACATGAGGAGGTCTTTTTATTTTGGTAAATGTGTTCATAAAATATTTCTTGCTTTCACTCTTTGCCACATTAATTTTGTATTTTATATGAAAAATTTAAACCCGAACTAATATTTTAAAATAAATGACATTTGTGAAGTGCTTGAAAGGTGCCACTTGACAGTTTGCTGTTGACTTGTTGGATGTGTGATAGAATTGGCAGCGGCCTGAGCTTATCCACCCCTTGGAATATGGAGCTGCGGGGCACTAAGTTTGGCGGCATGAAATGAGACAGCAGGAGAGGAGCCCTTCACTCAGTAAATGGCTCTGACTGAGCATGGTCCATTTTCAAGGGCTCAGGTTCCCTCTGAAGGTCCATCTGAAGCTATACCCTCAACATAGGCTGTGCCACCCCCTGGATAGGGAAGCAGAGTCCTGTGCTTGAGGTGACCTGTTCCTGCTTTCTTCCTCGTGGATTGCTGGTAAACACTTGAGGAAAACATGTGCCCCTGACTTCACAGATGATGTGCCAGAGAACAGACCACCTTGCACAAAGGATCTGGGCACACTCTTGCTTGGGCCTGGTCAAATCCAGCTGCACACAGAGTGACCTGAATCTGGGTGGTGGCATCCTGTGTGTTCCACATGCCTCAGCCTTTTTATGGGAGCCTTTTCTGCCGCTTGGGCAGTACTGTGCACTCTACTGCTCTGCAGGGAACCTCTGTGGAGAGACGGTGGTGGGAAAGGGCAGTGGAGGAGGGGGTGAAGATGGAGAAGACTGAGAGGATGATGACAATGGAGAAGGCAGGAGGAACAGGGAAAGCTGAGTGCTGACCAAACCTCCTTGGAAGGTCAGCAGAAGCAGGAAGGTCTGCAAAGCCACAACATGGTACCCAGTGCTCCAGATCAAAAACATTTTGTGACATGCTTACTTTTACTCACTCACTAAGGAAACATCCCAAAGAAAGAAACAATGTTTTTTATCTTGAACTTGCAACTCTGTGTTAGCTATAATGCTTTTGAACTGTTAGAGGCTATCTTGGATGCTTCCCATCAAAATGATGAAAACCAGGAACATTTCTTTGGCCCTGGTGAATTGAGGACATATTGCTGTCCCAGATGAGTTAAAGTTCAGGGTTCCTAGTCTAGAAACTTGGTGAACTTTCACATGGGGAATGAAAAATTGTTGATTTTGGCTTTCAGAGGGCAGAATTTTTGGTGGTTTTTGTGTAGATACAATTTAATGAACTTTTTGTATTTGTTTGTCTTCACTGTTTTCAACCTAGATTTATAAGGACCTAATTTCTCTTCATTTTAACATACAGTTTTCTGCTTTTAGAAAGGTTCCATACTTATGAAACACAATTAATAATCAAAGGATCTTGCCTTTGTGCAAGGTCAGAGGACATTTCCTCTGCTCCTGCCACTGGGTAGTCAGAACTTTAGTAAACTCCTCCATTGTATTCCCAGTGTTGCTGCCCTAAAGTTACATGCTGGCCCTAGGTTGCTTCAGTATATTCATTGTGAAAAGAAATGTTTCTTTAAAACAGAACATGCTGTGTCTCATCATGTAATTTGTATTTCATCACATGGTACTGATACATATCAGACATCTAACAGCTGAAGAGTTTTGTAAGAGTGGGTAACAATATCACTGCACATCCAGTTCCTAGGGGTTTTGAAATTATAATAACATTTTTCCTTCTGTGGGAGAAATGGTCTAACCTTCTGAACTCTGCAAGTCTAAATGGACAAATACTTTCACTTACTACAGGTTTGCCAGCTTTACAAGGAGCTCAGGTGGCTGTGGTGCAAGCTAAACAATAACCCTGATGCAATAGGATAAAAAATTACCTTAGCCACAATAAACCATGTAGCAATTATTAAGCTGTTTTCCAAAAGAGATTTCTGAGGTACTTCTATCTTTGTCCTATGCCAGGTTATGTCTTTTCATATAATACTGCCAGTTCCTTATTTTCCCGTTTTATCCTTGAAGAAAGATTGTTCACAAGGATTACTCTACTTTATTGTCCAGAAATATCAGCTATGATTAATACCCTGCCTTGTACAGTACATCATGTTTTCCCTTTGGGGCACAAAGTGCAGTGTCCTTTCATACGGCTTTGCATCCTGACAAACAGGTTCAGCTATATTGTGTTTACACAAGGACATATTTTCCGATGTCTACTGTCTGCATGCATTCTCAGATTGGACTGCAGTATCTAGGGCTTGAGATAAATCCAATCTAAGCAATACATGCCTATATGACTATTGAAAACTGAAATTTTAGACACTGAGTTGCATTATTATGGCTTGCAGTTCACTACAAAGTGAAAACAAAACATGAACAAAATAAAATGAGTTCACAAAAGAGAATATATAGGAGACTGTTGCTAAAGAACAATTCGAAGAAATACTCTGCATTGAGTGAATTAAAGGCAGAGAAACCATTGTATTTCAGCACAGTGCTAAAAAGGATGTTCTTGTACTGAATATATAAAGTAGGATTAACCATCACTAGCAAACTGAGAAAATTCTGTCTTTACCAGTGGAGACTCTTTAATTCAAAGGCTGCTTTTATTTTAATTCTTTTGTCTGTATTACATAACTCCTTTCCTTATTAAGTGATACAATGTGCATGAATAAGACCAAAAGCCGCAAAAAAATTAATGACTTTCATTCTTTCAGAAATCAAGGAAAAAAAGTACTTTTCCAGGAATTAAACTCTTCCAAGGGAGTGGAGGCATTTTCAATTGAGAAGAGAGGAAGGAATGAAGGAAGGAAGGAAGAAAAAAGAAAGAAAGAGAGAGAGAAAGAGAGAAAGAAAAAGAAAGAAAGAAAGAAAGAAAGAAAGAAAGAAAGAAAGAAAGAAAAAAGAAAAAGAAAGAGAAAGAAAGAAAGAAAAAAGAAAGAAAAAGAAAGAAAAGAGAGAAGGAAAGAAAGCAAGAAGGAAAGAAAGAAGGAGAGAAAGAAAGAAAGAAAGAGAAGGGAGATAATGGATATTAGATGCATATAGGAGAAACGTGTGTATGTGTTTGTATGTGTGTGAGTGCTGGGAAGAAAGGGTTAAAACTGGAAGGTTTGACAGAGAGGGAATATTTGAAGAGTTTCACACAAAGCCCTTTCATATATCAGGGCAGGCAGCAGGCCCTGTTCACATTCCCGCCGCGCCCCATCCTAGCTCACTAGGATGAACGAAGCCTAGAGGAGCCTGTGTCCCTGTGTGTCTCTTTTCTGTAGGATGAACTAAGTCCAAGGGAGCCTGTGTCCCCGTGTGTCTCTGCCACCTGGCATTGTTAGCAAGGTAATGGAATAAATCTTCTCTGTGCATTTCAGCTGTGGCTTGGTGGTTGCCCTGGTTACCTGTATGTGTCCATTCACACAACAAGAAACTTTGGTTACAAAAGCTAAAGCTATATGTCTCCCATGCTCAATTAATTACATGACTGTCTGTGCTGAGCTCTGCTATTTTGGGAATTATTTCATACAACCTAGGCTGTGTGTGAAACAGCACGTGTTGCAAATCCATTATCTCAGTGTAGGCAACTCACGGGTCTCTCTTAGATGTTGTTCACTAAGGTCCTCTTACACAACTCCTGCTTGTAAATCTGAATGCTTGTTCTTCAGCAGCTGCCATTTTTACCTGTCTCCTATGATTAATTACCTTGAAGGAAGTCTCTGGGTCAGAAGACGTGGTAGACAACTTTTAACAGGAGGTTGCTCATACGTCAACATGCCCATATCTGCTCACCATGTTTGCTCTCAGTTTTAGAGAAAAATTTTCCTTATCTCGTGATAAGAACCTATGTAGAAATGCAAAGCAGTTTTACACAGCTGTTTATACTACCTCTCTGTTGTTCTTTTTTGGTTGTATTATGAATAATGACAACAAAGCATAAAATGTTTTTTCCTCTTAACTACCTCACTATTGTTCACAAATTTCTACCTTTTGTGCTTATGTGTTTCCCCTTGCCTGAGGGCTTTTTAAACAATTTTTTAGTCTTCTTCAGCTTTGTAGCACTTTTCCTGGATCCCATATCTGTCTGAGCTAAACCAACAGTCCTTAGGGTCATGTTTATCTTACTGTCAGCTTGCCTATCTGTTCTGCAAAGTACATTTAATGGAAAAGCTGAGTTTCTTTGAATGCAACCACACAACAGCTATAGGTAGCTGGGAGGTCTGCCTGCAACTGCTACATAAGTGACATTTAGTAATTGCAAATGTTATGTTTTGAAAACTCGGGGGGTAATTCCCCGTGCAACTATACAGCTGCACCTTCTTCTGTATGTGAAGCTATGTCTACATGGAATTCATCTTCTTTATCTAAGCAAGGCAGAAGATGGGATGAAGAAATTTGGAAGCTGCATAAAGCATTACATTGATTAAAGACCTGAAAATGTTCTATAGTCACGCTTTATGAGTGGGTAATTAGCCAGTAGTTCAATTGTGCACCTTAATGTGGAAATATATTCATAGAACTTTGATGTTTAAATGTTTAAATATTAGGAATTGTCCTGGCTTTATTTTGTTTTTAAAATGTAGTTTACCCTAGCTTGTTTGCAAAACTTTCTTTGAAAAAGCAGGCTTTTTAAGGCAGCTTAAATTGCTTATCTCTTTATTTCTAGAGTTATATAGACTTAACTTTCAAACAACCAAAACTCCTTTTAAATGCATGAAATAAACAAAACAAAAAATAACCAACAAACCAAAAAAGAAAAAAAGAATCCTGATTTTTTCTTCAATTAATGATTTGTTTGCCCAGGTGCAGCCTGGAGTGAATTTTTACAGTTGAGATATAAACTGCTGAAAGTTTCATTTTTTAATGGAAATGCTGACAGACCTTTAGCTGCAGTGATGTTCATGAAAGCCAATAAAAAATAAAAGTAGCAATACAAACCTCTAACTCTTATAAATCGTATGTGTTTCTCTGTCCTCCAGGAGTGATGTTGAGCATAAGGTAGCAGCTAGAATGATACAATTAAAATATAAAGCTCAATAAACCTAGAATACAAAAGGTTCATTCAAATTTCAAAAATACAGGTGGGAGAAAGTCTCACAATGCCTCAATTACCTTTTTAATTCAGTAACAAGAGATAATTGCCTGGTGGAAAATAGGAAGAATTTTTGCTGTTCATTGACCAGTGTGTTCCTAAGTCATGGTGAGCAGACTGAAAGGTTAAACCAAATCCCACTGGACCACACGGAAAGGCTTTCCTTGGCATATTACGTGGCCTTCTGAGAATGGTATTGGTCATCTTGTATGTAGTTTACTACCAGTTTGGTTTGACAGCACTAACTGAAGGAGGAACTTTTCTGGCTATCTTGTGTGTTTCCCTTGAGCACAGGATTGAAATTTCAAGTAGTTCTTCTTACATGAAGTCCAGCAGGACCTGGCTCTGCCTGGGTACTCAGCTCCTTTGAAGAACAGCAGAGGAGCACAGACACATAATGAACATATACAGGATCATGCACCTGAGAAGCACTGCTCTAGAAGTGTTCCTCTCTAGGAGATGCCTGGGAGGACTGTGGTCCTTGTGCCACTTACTAGGTCCTGCTCTGCACCAGCATGGCAAACAGGACCTCAGGCCTGCTGTCTGCCCTCTGCCCTCATCAACCCTCTTGGAAAAATGATTTCAATAACAATCTGGGTGTTTATGGAACATTGAGACCTGCAGTTATAATACTTCCCTTCAGTTGTATCCTTCCCACTTGACAACACTGAAGGGAAGTTAAGAAGTTTCACGCTATTTACCTTTGTAATTTTAATTTTTTCTTTTTTGGTGGGAAATATTTTCCATCTGATTCTGCAAATCCCAGATTCTGTGAGTGTTTATCTTGACAGACCTATTTCCCTTTAGTTTAGGAGATTATGAATTCCTTGCTGTGATATGGAAAATAAACGTGCTTGTACTGACTTTAGTAAACTTCCTTCTTACCACTTTTCTTTATGTCTTTCATTGCCATAATGTATGCAAAATGCTTAGCTACTCAAAACATCTTTACAGGTCATTTTCTTCTCATAATAGCCAAATCAGCAGCAAAAGCACTTCATGGTTTAAATGTACTGACAGAAGAACTCTGGCTGTAGAAATATGCATTATATAGTAATTTCCTTTGTCACAAAGGCTCAGGGTTTTCACATAAGAAGAGATTTCTAGCCCTCCAGTTATTCTATGTAAAGGTGGGCAAGACACAGTTTTGGGCTCTGCGCCACCAAGTACCCTTGACCTAATGATGATATTGATTTTCCTCTACTGTCCTTATCTATATTGGTCCATGAGAACAAACCATCCTAGTGGTCTCCTTCAGCTATCATTTGCGATCTATATGATAACTGTGTGGAGGAAGACCTTTAAAGAACAGCATTTGAATAAATGTTCATGTGCTTGTAGCAATAGACACCCAAGGAGAAGGGGATATACATGCATATCTTCTGCAGTGTTGAGGAAATGATTTCAATACATTACCCAGTCACTTCATCTCTTTGTGTATTTAGGAATAGATTTTCATTTGTGCTAAGTCTCCTCTATACTCTGACAAGGAGTAGAGGGACATTTAAATGAGTACATACTTTATGAACAGAGGTGAAAAGGATCTTATCATAAATAAGGATTAGACTTTTAGGGTAGTGTTTAATTCAGTGTGAGAAGATGCTACATAAGTCATTTGAAGCCAGAGAGCTATACAAATATATGCTCTGTTAGCTATGTAACTGACAAAGCTGACGGCAGGAATTGGGCCATTTTGAATGTTCAGTTACTTTGCAATCACTGATCATGAGAACAAAGCTCGTATGGTTTCCAGTAACATCAAAAGTAATCAAAAATGGTGGAGCAGGCATCTGGCTACTATAAATGGCCATCTCTCTCTATTGAAGTCATATAAGTATACTTAATAGCCCATCCAAGAATGACATTTACCCAAACTTTCTAGTATTTATAGAAAAAGTCTTTTAGGAACAGCATTTATTGATGACTTGGATGTGGGGATTGAGCACACTCTCAGTAAGTTTCCAGATGTCACCAGATTAGGTGGGAGCATTGATCTGCTTGAGAGTAGGGAAGTTCTACAGACTCTCCTTGACAGACTGGATCAATCAGTGCAGGACAATTGTGTAAGGTTCAACAAGGCAAAGTACCAGGTGCTGCTCTTCAGTCACAACCCCATGCGTTGCTACAGGCTGGGAGAAGAGTGGTTGCAAGAGCTGTTTGGCAGAATGGGACTTGGGGTTGCTGGTTGACAGCTGGCTGAACATGAATCAGCAGAATGTCCAGGTGGCCAAGAAGGCCAGTGGCATCCTGGCCTGTTTGAAGAAGAGTGTGACCAGGAGGACCAGGGCAGTGATTGTCCCCCTGTACTCAGCACTGGTGAGGCCACACCTCGAATCCTGTGTTCAGTCCTGGGCCCTCACTTCAGTGAGGACTTTGAGGTGCTGGAGCGTGTCCAGAGAAGGGCAGCAAAGCTCGTGAAAGGACTGGAAAACATGTCTTATGAGGCATGGCTGAGGGATCTGGGTTTGTTTAGCCTCAAGAAGAGGAGGCTCAGGGGGAACCTCATCTCTCTCTGCAACTCCCTGAAAGGAGGCTGTAGAGAGGTGAGGGCTGGTCTCCTCTACCAGGCCTGCAGTGAGAGGACCAGAGGAAATGGCCTTAAACTGAGAGAGGGAAGATTTAGATTAGATATTAGGAACAATTTTCACTGTTAGGGTGGTCAAGCATTGGAATAGGGTGCCCAGTGAGGTGGTGGAGTCACCATCCCTAAAGGTGTTCAAGAGGAGTCTGGATCCGTCACTGGGTGGATGGTTTAGTGGTTAAGGGGTTGTTGTGGTAGTGCTGGGTGGATGGTTGGACTGGCTGATCTTGAAGGTCTTTTCCAACCTTGATGATTCTATGATTCTATGATTTTTGAGGGCAATACCTCAATGAACTGCAATATGCTGAAGTGAAGGGTCCTTGTTGTGGCTGTTTTTTAGCCTAATGAAATGCTCTTCAGTAGTCTTCCCTCTGAAGAAGACATACTTTAAAAATAAATTAGATTTTAAGACCTGCAGATGAAACTTACAGTAGTGAGCAGGTATGAAGTTCAAGTAAGCTGCAAAAGGGGAAATAAGATCTTACAGTATTCTCCATGGAGCCATACGATGACAGTAGGAGCTTCGGACTCCAAAGTAGTCTAGCAGTATTTGCATTGGGTTAATTAGTTCTGCATCTACTTATTCTTTTAACTAATGATGCTGCCCTGCTTCTTGGACACAAGGAAATGCCTGTGAATAGCCCCTTCACTATGCTGTGTAGAGATGAACTTGTTCAGGGGCAGTTCAATATCTTTACATTACCTTTGATTGCACGATTTTTAATAGCCCCTACATAGGCTCTGAGTTGGTTAAATAGAAGTTAAGTGGAGTTATGTTTCTTATAACATGTACAAGTATGTTTTTAGATTGAGATGTGGATGCATACTATGGATGATGTCTGAGGCATTCAGACCTCAGAAATTCAGAAACGCTTTGGAGACCAACATTTAAGAGTTCCCTGGAATTTCTACCATCCTGATAGCATTGCAAGTGTTGGCCCTATGTGTCAAAATAATTTTTCTATGAAAGAACCAAATCTTTATGGTGCTTTGGACAATTTTATCATTTGTATTAGGAGCAAAAAACCCTATTGTAAATGTGTTCATTGGCACCTTTTGTTTTAATGAATAATTCTTGTGACTACATGTATGCTTGAAGTGGTTGATTGGCTGAATATTGGCACCTTTTTACATGACTTGTGATAGTCAAGTAAATGCTGGAATTTTCTTCTAGCATCAATATGAACTGCATGCTGCCGATACATTTAACTTCTTGTGTCTCCATGTTGACTGAAATGGTGAGTTTTAATTCATAAGTATTGACGACTGCCTAGATGTGCCATACAAAATAACAACACTTTAATCCACTATTTTATCCATTAGGTTTGTATTTGCCATTTTTTAATATGCTTTCTATCTTCAGACACAAATGATTTTGTGGACTGTCACCAAATTAAGAAAACATTGATTCTACTCTTTTTTTTTCTTTTATTCTCAATTATACATTTTTTTTAATATCCATGAAATTTTGTTACTAAAATGGCAAAATTTCCTCCTGCCCCCAACATTGATGTAGGTTAATGTAGTGAGTTGGCTGTGGCTGGATGCCAGGCACCTACCAAGCTGCTCTCTCACTCCCCTCCGTGGCTGGATGGGGGAGAGAAAATGCAATGATGGGTTCATGGGTTGAGACAGGCACCAGGAGAGATCACTCATCAGAAATACCAAATATCATCACAGGCAGAACAGCTGGAATTAAAGATATTAATTGAATTTGTTAGTAACAAATTCAGAGCAGGATAATGAGAAGTAAAAACAGACCTTAAAAACACCTCCTCCCATCTCCTTTCCAGCTCTACCTCCACCCCCAAGGATGCAGAGACACAGGGAATAGGGATTATGGCCACACATTGTTCCTACTGCTGCTCAGGGAAAAGAGTCCTTCCCCTACTCCAGTGTGAGGTCCTCCCCATGGGAGACAGCCCTCCTGATGTGAGCCCATCCCACAGGTAACAGTTCTCCACAAACTGCTCCAACATGGGCCACTCTTTCATGGGGTGCCGTCCTTCAAGAGAGGCTGCTCCAGTGTGGGTCCCCTACAGGGTCACAAGTCCTACCAGGAAACCTGCTCCAGAGTGGGCTCCTCTCTCCATGGGCCTGCAGATCCCTGCCTGGAGCCTGTTCCAACATAGCCTTCCACATACTTGCAGCCTCCTCTCAGGCATCCACCTGCTCTGGCATAGGTCTCCTCTATGGGCACAGCTGCTTCACCACGGTCTGCACCACGGGCTGCAGGAGAATCTCAGCTCTGGCATCTGGAGGACCTCCCTCCCTTCCTTCTGCACTGACCTTGGTGTTTGCAGAGTTGTTTCACTCACATGTTCTCACCACACTCTTCTCTGGCTGCAAATACATCTGTGCAATTACTTTTTTTTCCTTCTTCTTAACTATGTTATCACAGAGATATTGGCCAGCAGTGGGTCCCTCTTTGCCCATCTGGCACTGGCTCTGCTGGACATGGAGCTTCCAGCAGCTTCTCACAGAAGCCATCCCTGTAGTCCTGCCCTGCTACCAAAGCTTGGCCATGCAAACCCAACACAGTTAACGATCTAGATTTATGCATGCAAGCGGGGAAATTCTACAGAGCATATCCAGTGTCTTGGCAAATCTGCAGTCAAGAAAGTCTCTCCAAAAAGTCTCCCCTTAGAAAGTCTCTCCAAAAAGTCTCTCCTTCCAATACTTATCCATGCAGTTTAATAAAGGATTCATGTAAGTGATACTCCTCTGGGACAATCTGAAGTTCACTGATCTTATGTCACAGAGGTGAAGGAACATAGAAAATGAGATACTAATAAAATATATTTATTGTGACTTGAGTCCAGAAGTGGAAGACTTACCCATTTAGATGTTTTCACTTGCCAATAAACACCATTTTATTCCTCAACACTGCAATATATCAGTATCTCTGATTCTTACTGATGCTTATTAAATGACTGAAATCAAATTTAACAGTGGCAGTTCCTGAAGTTAGCAGACAGGTGCTGCTACATTACTGCGGCTTTGCAATCAGCTACATGCTGCAATATTAAATTCAGACCTCTTAAAACACGGGGCTTAATTCTGATATTATTTATCTTTCTTTTTCCACTTCACTTTGTTATTTCGTCCATTTCCAACACCTTTCATGAAGATTTTCTGCTACAATTTTCTTTTTGGCATGTGTTTCCTTCTTGAGCTGGTCCAGAAAGCTGCTCAGTGAAATCTCCCCTCAACAACCACATTTTGATTGCTGAGGAGAGACCAGCTAAATAACTATTTATTTATTTTAGTATCCGACTTTTCAGTTCATAAATAAAAGGGGGAAGAAAATTGTTTAGAAGATCTGTGTGGGTGAATGAGCTCCATTGATAGGAAAATACATGACAGGGAATGTAGGAACAAGCTAGGGGGTGTTGAACGATTAGGAGTGAATGAAGCATAATAAGTAAGGAGTTATAACTCTAAAGATTATGAACAACAAAAGACATTGCATTAGTCATCAAATTGGTGTTTTTATGTGGTGTTTGCATTCTTTCAATCTTTTACATATTTTAATTTAGTTTTTTGAAGCAGGAACTCTCCAGTTTTGGTAACAGAAATAGCCCATGCATTGAGATGTGGTCATCCTAAGTGCCTTAACTCTATGTGACATCAGAATCTCATCCAAAAGGTCATCACTATCCTGTCTGAAACTTTGAGCTGCAGTGGACTCCATATGCTTTAGGCAATCTCATCTCACACTGTTGTGCATAACTAGTGCCTGCTTTTTATTATTATCCTGTCAAGGGAAGGGATCTTTTGGCTGCTGTTTTAACTGTAGAAACTACATTTTGGTTTTAAAGTGCCTTTTTAAGCATTCATAAGATGTGAGCAAAAGAATTCAGAGAAGGAACTGTGATTGGCAGATCCCATTCAACCCTGAAAAACTGTAATTCTTGCTAATTCCTCACCCCTACTCTCAGAATCAGTATAACAGCAGGTTAACTCTCTAACACCATGGGCATTTGTTTTACTTCTCAGTTTATTACAGCACTTGTAGCTGCTTTCTGTTAGACACTTGTAAAGTTTTACTTTGATCTGTTCTACCCTAGAGATTTCTGAAGTAATTTCAGAAACCATCCGTCTCTCTCAAAGAAAGCATTCCAGGACCAACACTTACAAATTCATTCAGGAACTAATAACATGTATGTCTATGTTTACATTTATAATGCACTGGGACTGTGTGCCAATATTAGGTAACTGCATGTGTAAATGATTAGATATATGCTTAAGCCCAGCTGGAGAAAATGTTGATATATGTATGCTAATGTTATGCTCTAAAATCCCCATTTCCATTAGTTATGTCAAATCCAGTGACACCTTTTTTTTCATCTTACTGGAAAGGTTACTTGGGGTGGTGGTGGCAAAAATGGTGCAAGTGCTCTTGCATGCATAGAGAGTCAGCTTTTGCTTCATTTCTGGAATGGTCCTTTGACTCATGGAAGATGCTTGCTGAAGCCGAAAGTATTCTGTCAGGGATGGCTCTTACCTGTTGCTGAGGTATTGGAAAATACCCTCAGAAAACAGGCTGAGAGTATCGTCACCTTGACTACATTTAACCACAAATTCACAGGATATCTCCATCCGTGAGGAGAGTCTGTTAAAAGAGCTTTTATTCTCTCTGGCTCCAAAAACAGAGCAAACTACTCAATGCAGTTTCACCCAGTCCACAAATTCCTTTACTGTGTCATTCAATGTCTCCTCCCAGGTGAATATGACTGGAACTTGCCATCCCTCATCTGCAAAGAGGCATCCCTATCCTGCTAATATGAAGCCAAATAGTCTAAACCTTAAAAACTGGGACACGTCCCCCATCCCCTCCCAGCCACCTTAAGCCTGGAAACACTGGTCATGTGTAGATCCTGTTAGGTTTATATTTGAACAAACTAGATTTGCTCAAATGCAAGGAAATGCCAGAAGATGTGATGCTAAACAGGTATGAGCTATGATATACTTGTGAATTATCACCTGGGCATACTTGGACAGTGCTGCTCATATGGTACTTCTATGCCTCGTGTGAGTTGTGCCTAACTCCACTACATGCTATATGTTTTATTTGAACCCAAATACTTCCCACTGAATAATTTTTGACTTTTTTTCATTAAATATTGAATGAAAACATTAACACTAACAAGAACAAAAGCAATGATTCCCAGTTTCCAGCCAATCTGGATTTTAGAGATGCTTCTTTTAATCAGAAAACCTTGAAAAGCCAGACATGAAAATGAGCATCTTCCTCACCAGACTAACAAATGTGTGAAATTTCATAGAAATCCATTCTCACAGTTTCATTATGCAGAGGATTAATGTTTAATGCTGGCAGGCTGCAGGTCCACACTAATAAGAAAAGCTACAAAAGGCTATTGTAAAGGGGATGAAAATTTCATCAAACATTCCAAGAACATCTAAAAGGTTTACAGAGTAAAAAGTTAGCTAGAAGAGGTTCTATTTGTGTTCAAGCAATTTCCTTGATGTAAAATGAGATTTTAATCATACTATAGTTTCACAGTGTCCATATTGTTACTTTTTGCTTCTTTCATCATCTTTGACCTTGATCACACAGCTATAAGAATTTGAATTTTTTTTGACCTGTTTTGTCCCTGTATAATGCAAAGCAGCTTGTTTTTGTTTTCTTCCTTATTACATTGAAATGAATATCCAGGTTGCATTTAACAATACCGTGATATTGATTGAAACAGCAGTCAACGAAATATCATTGATGACTGTAACTTTTAAAAGTAAAAAATAAATTATTCAGATTTCTATTGCAAATCAATTGCAGTCGTCTTCTACAAATGCTCTTCTCTGGACGTTTGCCACAATATTAGTAAAAAAACCAAAAAAATAAAAGAGAATTTGAAACTGATTGCAAGAAATTCTTTTAGTAGCTGGGGAAGATATTTCCATTAAACTGTTGTCAGTAGCTTTTTTTGTTAGACTGATCTTCTTATTCTTAATTTATACCACAACGCTATAAAGAGTTGAGATGAGAATTCTTCTCTATAGGAGATTTTCTGTTGGGTTCAATGTGCACTGAATTTCACTTAAGATGAAGAGCTTCCTACTCAGTGCTAACAAAATACCATGTTCTTAGTCTATAATAATTTGAACAATAATGTGGATATAAATATAAAAGGAAGCAATCTAACTTCGTGATCACAAGGAAAGAAAAGTTGTAAAATATACCAACTTGAACAACAATAAAAAAAATCCCTTCCAGAACTATTAGTGAGCTATTTCGTCTAAAGTCCATTCATAACCAAGCCCTGATGAAGTAATCCAGTAAGTTTTTATGGGTTCTTTTGTGATTTTTTCAATGCACATCCATTTATTTTTCAGGATATCTCAGAAAAGAAAAGATTAGCTGAGAATTTTACATATGTTAGTCTACAGAAATAGTATTGTGGAGTTAATATCAGAAAAAAGGTTTTAGGCTTGTGGTTACCCACCCAATGCTGCCATCTTTGAGTTCCTAAACTCTAGGATGGATTTATGGCATATATGTTTTTCTGTTCCAGAGTCATTCATGGCCAGACTGTTTCTTTAAAAATAATCTTATTTTCCTTTTGCAAAAGTTAGCAATCAGATGTGGAACTGAATCCCTGGAACCCAATGGTCAGTTGTCTGGGTTGTGAAAGGCTTTACAATGCCTTCTTTGCTGTATCAGCTGAGATTCTCCTAACTTCTCTGATGAATTCTTATAATTCACATGGTTAGTGGCTCTGCATGAGCACAATCCATCCATTGCTTTTGATTATCTTAAACTATTTACAACAGAAACATGCACAAACAGGCAGCAGAAAAGGTCATACCACGTGGCTATTTATGTATCTGCAGGACTACTTTTTGAAATTTACTAGGGTGTCGTTTAGGTGCAGTTTGGTCAGATATGCAGCTGGAGCTGTCTGGTGGCATATCTGGGATGGCAAGATTCTCCACCCAGGATATTAATTAACACATATAAATGAACAAATAGTGAGCATCAGCTGGCCTATGCAGTTGATGGAGGAATCTTCCAGATTCCAAAATCCTCCTGGGGAGTCCTGTAGTACCTAGTCAAATGCTTTCACAGAATCACAGAATATGCTGAGTTGGAAGGGGCCCACAAGGGATCATGAAGTCTGACTCCAGGTCCTGCACAGCATCATCCCCAAGAGTCACATCATGTGCCTGAGAGCATTGTCCAAATGCTTCTTGAACTTACTGTCACAAAAGCAGCTAAAAGTGGAGTCTGTCACCATGCCTTAGGTCTGTCTGCTCCCACACTTTTGCAGTAACTGACCCAAGTATTCCTGGATGGCCTGGGGGCTTGACGACAGCGTGCACTGGGTTTGCACACAAGCGCAACCCTGACATCCAGTTAGAACTGGGCTGTGGCTTGGATTTCCCCCTTACATAACAACTGCAACTGAAATTCCTTACATTACTATCCTTCAATATTTGCCAAAGAAAAAATTAATTGATTTCAATAAACTTAATTTCTTATATTAAAGTTTTGTGAGTGCTGCATAAAAACAACAAACTGTTCCTGAGATGTTCATATGTTTATTCATGGAAGTCAGCAAGAATGCAAGAATATGAAATACCAAAACTCTCTGGGATATGAGAGCAGTTTATACTGCAGACATTGGCTTCTGTCACCATTTTCAGCAAATATAGTCCCACAAAAACATTTGAATTTTTTGTATGAATATCCATACATTGTTCATCATGTTTATTTTTAATGTGTAGTCGATATATGCTTATAAGATTGAACAGGAAAAAAGTGAAGAGCAAAGAAAACACCACAGAAAACCAGATAGAAATAAGAGAAAAATTGGGAACAAGTAGCAGCTTGAACTACTACTGAGAGAGCTTTGTCTGCGATAAGATGTTTTTGAACTCCTCTGTCTGAAAGGATTTGAACAGAGAGGAAAAAAATGCTCTTTCTTGCTGGATTTCTTGATATTCAGAGAAACAGAAGTTTACTATTTTACTCTCAGTAATTAATAGCCTTAATTAATACAGGAAGACTGTCTTCCTAGACCTAGGACTTTATCTTGATATTAGATATGGCACAAAAACTTGAATGGAACAAAATATGACCATATGTGATAACTGATGAAACACACTGTGGTGAGTGTTACTGTTACTTTAGGAACAGCTAGAGTTACAAATGAGCCTTATCCTTTCAGATTCAATAAAAGAGCAGCATCTAATTCAGCAGCCATTTTATTCTGACAAGATAAGGAAGATGATCACTAACCAGCATTGTGCTTTACGAATGATGGAGAAAATACATGCTTCTGTTATTGTGATAGTCTTTTGGAAAAATCCAATGCTGGAAGCTGATAAAGAATACTTCAGATCTTTTCACTTTGTTGCTGTCTGAAAACAGCACTCTAAGTGCTTTACTTTGACAACGGTGTAAATCCCACCTACCCAGCCCCCAGTTTTGTATCTGCTGTGCCTGGTACATTGATTCAAAATCACTTGGTTTTAACTGATAAAGTAAAGTTTCTTGATGAAGTATGTAGTTGTTTTTTGTTTTTTTTTTTAATTTACAAAAAATGTTTGGAAAAAATGTAAGCATAAAAAAATGAACCTAGCTAGAAAGCTTTAAAACCATTGCTGACACTTTGGCTATATTCATCCTACTATCTCTGAGTTTCTAAGCAGCAGTTATCATACTTTTTTGGTGTCATGTGTGCATTGAAATTGCCATTAAAATTGTATAATACTCTGACATGCACTGTACCAAGTCAGTGTGCTGACTTTATTTTCCCTTCCTGGGATGCCTTGGTGTTTATCCTTAGTATCTCTTAGTGTATTTAATTATATTTCTTCCCTTTCTCAAAATGTACAGTTGCTGTCCATTTGCAACCGCTAGATGTTCAAAAGCTCTTGAAGGGAGAGGACAGACAGAAAGGATTTTTTAATACTTTTTTATTTAGTATAAACTCAGATCATAGTTTTAGAAAATTTAATTGAGCTTGGTAATAATTTTAGTACCTAAGAGCCTAGAAAAATCTTAATTTTCTGGAAATAAATGGTTCAATTGTACCTAAATGTGCAGCTTAGAGGCAGTGCTAAGTTTTCCTACAAATATCATGGATGCTGACATTCAAGCATATGGATCACTGTCACCTCTCCTCCTCAAAAGGAACTTAAAGCTACAGTATTGTCTTCACAAAAGTCCTCCTCTGTAGGAGTTTTGGCACTATCAAGTATACACTATGAGAAATATTTGTAATATATTGTAAAGACTGACTACACCTGAAAGTAGGGATGGGATAGCTGAAGATGGGAGGCATAACACTCAATAATAAAGCATTACATAAAAAGAAAATGTTGATAACCTTTCATTTGAAAACAAAAAGCTCTAGTGCTGAGTGCAATACATTTTATGGATAAAATTTATCACTATAGCTACAGTAAAAAGACATGAAATATACTGTAGGTAAGAAGTATTATCTAGCAAATTCCAAACTGGAGACAGAGGACACTCTTAGCTTGTTCAGTACCTTGGAATAATTCACTAATGGATGCTCTTTACCTGAAGAAATTCCAGCTTGAATTTTCATGCCAAACCTAAATAGATCCAATACACTTTTGTGCTCACATCCAAAACAGACAACAAAAGTATTAAGAAGGGTAAAATGAACTGGCAAAGTTCTTCATAGGAGGTGTTATCTCTCACCTGTAAAATTTTATGATTGTATTTGTTCTATGTGTGTGTTCTACTTGTTGCAATGTGTGTTTGTGTGGCCCCTTTTTGTAACAATCATATTGATATTTCAGAATCAGTTGTGGGAGTTAATGTCGGAGCTTCAGGTGATGTGTGCTGCTTATTCTCATTTCCACAGAAATGCATATCATGACAACAGCACTACAGCAGTATTACCAAAGGGTTTTCCTATGAAAGAAATAGTGGCTAACAGTCTCTAATGTACAAATGTATGTAGAACATGTGTGTTCATTTATTTCTGCTGAAGTGGATTTAGTAACTATGAACTGTTGGAGAAGCAGGTCTGTTGTATTTTATTCAGGGAGTATGTACAAGACAGAGAATGAAAGTTAATTCTAGAAATATAATCTGATCTTTAGCCTGGAAGATATATTCCTGACAGATAAAAATGTAATTAATTTAAAATAAAAAATAAAAATTTGATGAAAAGGCTTTCACTTTTATTTTCAATATGGGGGTTCTCCATAGAGTTCAGCCATTCATTCATATCTCTGAGGTTGTCTATTTGATGTACTACTTATCAGCCTTTTATTGGATCAGGTTATAATGCTCCCAGTCCTGTATAAGTATGGTTTTTACTTTTAAATACTTATTTACATAATTTCCGTTATTTCTTCTTTTTAAAGGGCTCTGGTAATTCCTGCTGTTCAGTCAATTTAATTTTTTCTCTTTTAATATTATTTGGGTCATTTTCAGTTTATTATTATCTTAGTGCAAGCATCAGAAAATTTTTAGGAAATCTCAAAAAAAAGGTTTCTTTGCTATCTTATTGAGGATTCACTTTAGTGTTCTTACTAAAATTTCTGGGATGGATGGAAACCTGTGTACCAACTGCAATGTAATGCTGAAATGAAAACATTTGTCCAATCTGTGAAAAGGAAAAAAAAAAAAGGCAAAAAAAAGGAAAGAAAAAAAATCCAGAAAGCCAAACACCCCACAAACATGAGATTACTTTTCCTTTATCGTCACCTATACATTTTTAATTCTTATATATTCCCAGTGTAGAAATGCAAATTGTAGGCAAAGGCCAGTAGACATTCTGGTGGGAAACTCTGAGAGCTGACTTCTAGAATCCCTTAAGACTGGGGTGAAACTGGGACCTTTTAAATGCACCAAGCACTCACAATAGCTTTATTACCGCATTGCTACTTCACTCTGTAGATTGTACGAAGGCCTGGAGACTAATTTCAGCAACAGCCACAATTTACTGGCTATAGTAGCCCTCAGATGAATAGTTTCTTGTAAAATCAGTGGCAGCTTTATCCTGCTGGAGCACAAATAAATCAGCTCTTATTATTCCACATTCATTTAATCCTGGGACATTAGTCAGCGAGACCTTTCTGCAGCCTAATAAACAGCAGCAGCAGCAGTTTTTCTTTATGAGAGTAGTTGTTCATCCTAAATTAGAGCCAACATTAGGGGAAGACAGAAACTTTTGCAGCATGATTTAAAGATATACAATATGAGACTATAACAGTGTATGAAAATTGCACCCATGTGTATAAATATAGCAGGGTCATAATTTTGCTATATGTGGGTTACTTTAGAACATGTAGGTTATTTTATCTTGAAAACGTGTATTTTGTTGTGGCAAGTAATATTCATATTGTCTGGTTGTTTCACTGGATTTAGCAGCGGCTCCTAACATTGTATTTTTGTTACCTTGTGCAGGAGTAAGAATAAAGACACTGACTCAAAAAAAATTCAATAATGCTATGTTATTATTTCCCTTTCAAAACCCATAACCAAGAAAACATCTCTGGGTTCATATTTTAAAAAAATTTTTTGCTTTAAAATCTTCAGTGTTATTTGTAAAATGGACAGCATCTGGATTTTTGAATGTGCACTCTCCCAGTTACTGCAATATGTGAAAAATAATGCATGTTGTTCCTTCTAAAAGCTTTTATTTTGAACTATTTTGACAATTCTTTTTTTAATGGATATCAATGTTGATCTATCTTATAATTTACAATATACAATTTCACAATTCAGTTTTCAAGAAAGGAAGCCATTTGCCTGAAAGCTGTACAAGAGCTCCCAACCTCTTCAGTTTCTGCCAGGACATTCTAGGGCTTTTCCTGATGAAAACTGCATTTCCAGTTAAACTGCTTGGGATTAGGTATTTGCTTGAATGATAATTTCAGAGTGAAATTCCAGAGTTGTGGAGTGGCTCAGGGTCACCTGGCTTAAAATGTTAGCATTTCATTTTTTTTCTGGTGAGTGCACTGTGTCTACAGTACTGCTACAGCATGTAAATGACTGCTATTGTTATTTATTGGACCTGACTAATAGTCCATTACTAAGAATCTTCCAGTTGAAAAACGGTGTCACTTGAAGTACTTATTTTATGACAGTTTGGATCTTTAAGTAGGAAAAATAGAGCATGAGTCTTTGACTGTTTTGTAGTGCTTTATATACATCATAAGTTCCTCTGTTTTTAGTTGACAGTTTTCAGTTCCACTGTTACATGAACTAGCTATTATGTCTGCATAAACATATATGCAAATCCACAGGCAAATGGATGTATATACATTCTTCTGAATTTATCACCAGCTACAGTCAGAATTTTTACCATACTGGAAGTGTATTACTACTTCCTCAAGTTCTTCATGTAATCTGGATATTTTCTTCTATTTTGTAAATGGATGTTGCTGTAGGTTGTAACTTGATTTTATTCTATTATTGAAACAAAAACAGAGATTGAACTGCTACCATCCATAGTCCCTACTATCTTATTGCCTTGTGGTGTGCATTTTTTATTTATTTATTTTAAATATTCTTGTAGGTTCTTCTTTCTTTTTGCACCACTGATATATAATAAAAATTAAATCGAATATGAGCACTGCTTTATGGGTTAATTTTCTGTTTGTGACTGAGTGGCTCTAGGAATCATATAATTGCTGCCAAATACCTGGATGAGTCTTTTAATGAAAATTACAGCTTTCATGCTTGCCAACAGTGCCACAAAGACGGAGTACATGGAGCAAAACCATAATTTAGTACTGTACTTTCACTCATTTCTACCAAACGGAGAGCATAACTAGTGTCTCTGTTTCTATGTTGTTGACATACAATATAGGAAGGTGTTGACGTGAAATATCTGCTGCCCACAATACCAGCAACTACCAGGCTACAACACTCACACAGTCAACATTTTCCAGGATTTTTCATTTCCCTTCATTCTCATACACTGTTAACCTTGTAGCAAACCAGAAAAAGAGACGATATTTTTTCTTATGAATATTCTTTCAATAATCTTGAGTCAACTAAGAAAGAAACATGACAGGTCTGTCTCTTAGTAAAATCTACCTGCACTCCTTTTTTAGAGCTTATATTCAAGAGTCATTCTTGCTGCCTCAAAAATAATTTTTCCTCTTTTATGAGAGATGTCCCATATGCGTGCTGCCTGCAGAATATGTTTGACTGGAAACTCAAAAAGTGTAGCAGAAAACTGAAGGTTTCTTTTCCAGACCAACACTGCTCGTTTTTACAAAGGTGCTGAGGGCAGAATTCAGCAAACCTATTCTCCCATAGGGCTGATGTGCTTGTAGGGCAGCCTGAAGACAGGGTCTTTATGCACTGGCCTGGCTGTATTTTTTGCACAATTCACCCAGAAACACAGGTAGTGAGAGATGAAATCAACTCTTCGCATATCCCACCTCAGACAGCTGGGTACAAAATGCAGAACTCCCTCAGATTTTTTCTAAAAACTGAGCAACCTTTCAGTATCGCTCAGTCTACTACAGTCCAAGACAAGTACTATGACTACATTTGACTAATGTACTCAGGGTTTGCTTGTGTAAACCAGTGTCCATGAATTTAAAGGATCTGGTTTGAAATTGATGTGGCTAGGCACATGCACTCTTCTGTTTGTAACTCCAATATCCCCCTTAAAATTGTAACACTAAATCCTTTTGCATGTGTCTTATGGTGTATCATAACATGGGATGCTTAGTGACAAGCGAACTGCTTGCCTGGAGTAGCTGATATGCTGAAGAATAGCTGATGCTTGACGTCCTTCCTGCTGCAGCAGGAAAGACCAAGAAACAGGTTAGCAACCTAATGCTGAAGTCATTATTTAATATTGCAGTGCACATTTGAAACACATAGACTTAGTCATAGCCTGGAAGACATCCTCACATTCTGCTGTGATAAGGTTTTGTGGGAAATGTCCTTGTACAGTCGAAAAAAAAATCAGCCCTGCATTTTGTAACTCCAAAGCTTTTAAAGATCTGATGCCATTTACTTTACTGACTTGTAATACCTAGATCAGTATCTAACATTGTCAGTAACAGGTACTTTCCAAAGTGGCTAGTAGCGACCTGCTTTGGAAACAGGAAACTGAGGTAGACTGGCCACAGCCAAGATGGGGATTTCAGTCCACCAATGACAAGCGGGGAAATTGGAAAAGTCTTTTGAATTTTTTTTCCTACATCCTTTCCAGCTCATTTTAGTTCTGTCTGTGGAAATGAACGGTGTCTTATGACTTCCAGGGTTAAATTTCGAGCATGATATGAGGATTAGTTGCATTCTCCTACCCATACCAGTAATGAGTTGTTCAGCTCAATGCCTGCATACTGTGCTGAACGTTTACCCCCAGGGTCTCAAGTATCAGCAAGGAGGGAGGGCGAGAGCTCAGGAGACTTCTTCAGCTTGAGAGATCCTGGGACAGGATAATGGAAAATGGCAATTATTGCATCTGATAGAGAGAAAAGTTCAGGACTGAAATAGCAGGGGAATTGCGGTTCAGGATTAAGCCATATTGACAGGTTGGGTATGGAGCAGACGTAACATACTGTGCCCTGCTCCAGCCACTCTGAAGTTGTGATTCTCGACTCCTGTCTGTTGGCCAGGGGCAGAAACACCCAATGTCATGCTAAACAAATCAGGTGAGCCCAGTTTTCAACACTCATTTACACATGCATTGCTCACCAGGGAACCCTACATGAGCAAAGGCAAGGCTCTGATTTGCACACTCAGATTTTGCCTTCATATTCTGCATTGGCTCATCACATGCAAATGTATGCATTCAGTTGCACGCACCAAGGTTTGGAAATCATTCCTCTGGTTTCAAGGAAGAAAAAGAGAGAATAATAATCACACCATGACTACCCCCCGCTCCCTCTCACCCCCCAGCCTATTGTCAACATATTTCAATTCATCACTGTTGATTTTGCTGAAACCTACTTTGGAATGTTACAGCTTGGATTGATGTTATCCAATGCCATTTTTATCAGGGTTTCACTGTGCAATACAGAGTATTCAGGGAAGTCACTGCAGGCTGCTGGTGCCCATGATTGCCTCTGACATGTACAGCTGAAAGGACTCTTATTCCAAGAATGATCTTCTTTTTTAGACTGTATTGAGTTGGGACTGATTTTGATAGCCAGTTTCAGTCAAGAATCATAAAGTTATTGCACATTTAAGACCGTCAGTATGAGAATCATTCTCTGTCTCTCTCTCCCTCCCCCCCCTCACTGTTCTTTCCCCTCCCTTTCTCTTTCTCATCATTTCACAGGACTGCAAGGTTACAGAAAGGTCTAATCAATTGTCAAACTCTCCTTTATCTCTGAGAAGGTGGTAAAAAAATCTAACTGCCCTGCTGTAGGGGGTTCTTCTGACTACACAGCACCCTTTTTCACATACAATGCTACCATGATTAATGTCCTCCCACCTCAGACCTTGTTAAAACCTGTTCTTTAAAGCAGGCTGGTGCACCACAGTGAGAGCAAGAGCAAGGTTGCATAAATCAACGTGTTCTCACAGCCCCCAGGATATCCATTATAGATGCCAGCTGGATGACTGGAAGATAGAGAAAAATGAATATTGTATCCTGTGGCCTTTTGCCTCTAATGACCACTTTTCAACATTTTTGAAGGCATGATTAAATTTTGATAACTGGGGAAGTCACTCTGAGCAGGCTGAAATAGAGATAAATTGACTGAGGGTCTGACATCCCAGTGGAGAGCAGGCAACTAATTAGTGTGTGAATCTCACTCTGAAAGAGATGTAAAAGGGAGGCTAGTTTAATCAGAGGAGATGCTGAGGTACAGGAATAGTCAGGGATAATAGCGGCCTAGGTAGAAATCACAGGCTCAATGAGTAGCTTTTTCTGTCTGCTTGATTGGCAGCCGCTGACCTAGTGTCCAAAACCTTTGAACTCTTAACAACAGTAACAGCCTTGTCAAAGCAATTTGCTTGCAGCTTTCTGTGACCAGTTATTTCAGCTGTGGACTGGGACACCCAATTTGAAAGGGCACTTTGCTCTTCTGCTGCAGTGGAAGCTGGGCAGAACACTCTCATTATTTTTGATGACTTTACTTTTGAACCCTTTATCTTCCCTCCCACCCCTTGCCCCCCCCAACCCAGATCCTCTCTTCCCCAATGCACTCCACACAGTGCATACATATCCTCTCCCTGGGGTCCGTGCTGTATGGATGAAGTGTCAGATCAATTTAGCTGTTGATTGCAGCAAGGGAAATGGGGGTAGGGGGAAGAAAAACCTCCCACCACCTAGAGTAACTGTGATTTTATTGCAAGAACAGAGCTTCCTTAGTGCCCGAACTGGTGTTGCTGTTAGACATATAAAATACAAGTATATCTGGAGTTCCTTTTGCTGGGTTTAGAGGAATTAAAGACAATATATTTAACCCCTTTAATGAGCTGCTGAGATAGCACCTCCTTTAGATGGAAATGAAGGGTAGTACGTACACCTGTGCAAGAGACGACTAACAAAGCGTCTTTCCTGTAACGCTTCCTATTTACCCAGCACACACTTGTAGAATTTTGTTTGTGGTAGGAACAATGTTCTGGTTTAAACTGGAGTTTAGGAGAATAAAAATAATCCCCTGAAGCTGCAGTAGCTGGTAGAAGCAGATTTTCTTTTTTTTTTTTTCCCCTGTAGGGGAGGAGGGTAGCTGAAGAGAGAGTGAGATTATCGATAGAGCAGAAAGCTTGCTGTCTTATTCCATTTGGTAGTGTGAATTAGTGTTGCTCTGAATTATTTTTTTGCCTGGGGCAGACTAGTTTCTCTTTTTAAACTGATCAGTCCCCCTGGGTCTTGTATTATACCAAGGACCAGGATACGTGATGTGACTGGGTTTTGATGTGACAGCATACTGTTTCTGCAAAGCCTTCAGCTAGGATTTTCAAAAACCACAATTTTTCACATGAAAATTAGGGCCAGTTGTAACTTGGTCTACATAATTAGACACCTGCTGTATATTAATGCTTTATTACTAGGTCGTTTATTCTAGTGGTAGCTTGGGGCATGGCTACATGAATAAGGTAAGCTCAGCTGCTGATTGATACCCTGCTGGCTACTTCATGGTCCTTGCCCGTGTCCACACCCTTACCTGCAGTACATGGCTGGAATTGTCTTTATGTTCACACATCTCTCCACTGAGCAGCATACAGACTGTCAAGGCAGGACAGGTCCTGACCCTTCCAGGCTGCGATTGTGTCTCTCTTGTCATTTTTTTTTCTGAATGAAGGAGGTTTTCTTTATCAAAGAAATCATGGAAACACTTTGAGTCTACTTACAGGCACTGATATAGGTAACCAAAATAGATACTTTTCTACTTCTGTGACTCCCTGACTCTGTTCTCTCACTATGGAGCTATACATTGTTGGGAACATGAACACCCATTTCTCAAATAGTCTTAAAATCTAGAGTGACAACTTGGAGGTCCTTATCAGAAATATGTGTTTGTAATAACTTCCTTGTGAAATCACAGATTTTTTAGGGAGATTAGGAAAAACTTGATCTATATTTAATTTTGGATTGCTGGGAAAACCCCATAGGAGCCAAGGCATGCAGGTGTTATGCAGAGCTATGGTCAAAGTGCTGAGGGTTCTGACTTCCTCTGTCACTGCTATCACTACTGCTCTAAACAAATAGGGGAAACAAGCATTTTGTCTAAAAGATCGTGCATAAGGTCAGGTGTAAAGTAAATTGTTATAGTGTGTTATGCTAGCTTCCTTTCCTGATCAGTTTAGGAACATGTCAGAGACTGAAATAGTTCATGCCTCAAACATTGTTATAAAGGTTTGCTCATTATAGCAAAACTGTATAAAGAAGCTAGCGAAGCCCATCCCTCCCTGGAAATGCCTGAGTGGACCTTTGGACTGAGAATTATCAATCATCTCAGGTCTGGGGAGAAGTAAACAAGGCTGGAGGAGAAGAATGAAAGCCAAACCCAGCAGCTGTGCTGTGC